>KN551841.1:22629-42719 GCA_000797555.1 Oesophagostomum dentatum
TGACGGACGATCTGCTTTTCCATGGATACTGAATCGAGCGGATTGCATAGCTGCATTGGATTTGGGTAGGTCGTAGATCGCTAACTGTAAGTATTAATATTTACGCCTTTTCTGATATGCGCGTGATTAAGAGTGCTGAGCTCCTTTGCGCCCTATCCGCTCTATTCATGGATTTGTTAGAAGTCCTCCTAAAAATAGGAATTGAAAAATTGCGTTCAGTGCGTAACCGCTATAAAATTTTCCAGTGACCGAAGAAGAAACTGTGGCGCTGTGGAAGTTATGGCGCAGTGCGATGTACGACTGCACAGAGCGCGACGCCGAGATCCTCTCCCGATTCAAATCCCTTGCGACGCCTCCGATTTTGGACTGCAGTAGAACTCCGTCAGCATTAAGGGCTTGTCCAGAAATATTAGGTTGTTCAGAAAGTATCTATCGAAATATGGCAAAATTTCAGAACTACACAGCTTCTTAAGAATATAATTTCGAAATAATTTCCATCAATATCGACTACCGACAACATCAACAATTTTTAATTTCCACTTATTTTTATTTTTATTTATTTACATTTTCAAATTCCTTTGTTATTTAAAAAAATTTTCACACCCCCCAAATAGTTACCAACACTCATTACATATTTCGCCTAAGTTTCGATAAGTTTCAACAACGGAGTAGCCGGGTTCGAACTCATAGAGAAGTACGTGTCGATTACAGATAGACAATTCGACCATTTTTTTTTCGGTGAAATAAGCAAGGAAGAGGGAGCCGGATATATTATGCGCATAAAAGAAGGTAGCATCCTCATACAGTATTTCTATAGTAACTTCAGAACATTCCGAAAAAAACGTACTATTGCGAAAATTTCAGCAGATAGTTTCCGAACGACCTAGTAGATTCTGGTCTGAAAAAGGTGACTTTCGCGGTGCTGGGCCACAGTAAGTAACTGAGATATTTCAGAAATTGCCGGCTTGTGACCTTAGCGCATTGTATATTGTTCTTGTAGTCTGCATGTTGTCAGAAATGCGGCTTTTTTGTTAACGTTTCTACAACACGGTTCTCGAAGACCTGGAACTGCTTTAAGACTTCGCAATGATTAAACCTAGACGATCAGGTCCCTCCTTCAAATTGTACCTTTAATTCGTCCCAGCAAACATGCGTTTAAGACTATCTGCATTGAAACGCACTTCCTAGTGTGTCGGCAGTCCTGTTGACACGACTTTTTTCTCTCCGCACCAGGCCAGTCTGTAAAACATGGTCGATTGGTCTGGCTAGCATGGGTCTTATACTGGAGCCAGCGCTCCGTAGCAGCCAGTGAAGTGCAGGATTGTTGGAGCGAGTTAACCGTGTAAGCTATAGGAAGTACTCGATGGACCCGGTTCCAGATAACTACAAAATCCTAAGCCTTTTTCAAACTTTCGACAGTAACGTGAAGTCGAGACGTTACTGAATGAAACCACTTTGCTAATAGCCTGGGAGGCACAGAAACACACCACAGTTAAAGATTACCTCGAAAATAGCCAGGTTTCAGGAAGGATAACCTTGAATTTAGTGGCGCTTGCATCAGTTTCGTTTTGAACTATACTTCCTCAAATAGAGATCACAGCAATTTTCAATCTTTTGGATAGCGCCCAAAAGTACACGGCGCTTTTCATAGGTGGTACAAAAAGTACTTCTGGCGATAAGTCAAGTAGAAGCGCAAATTTCTCTATTACCGCGCTCAAACATTAAAAAAATCAATAGTTATTCATCGACTTCCATTACTTCTTTTGGAATAATTCTGGCAAAATAGAAGAGAAATCTTGTTGCTTTGCTATGCTAGGCACGCTCGGCCTAGTCTTCTACAGGTTAGTTAACAATGCAAGATAATAGTCTTCGAATGATGGAAGATGGGGCATTTAAAACAAAGCCCATTTTTATATGTTTAGGAGGGCCAGCGGACGGATATCTTTATTCTTGAATAAGATTTTGATTTAGTTGTTATGGAAGCAGTCATCCGACTTACTCAACAACAGCAACTTTTAAGAACTTAAAGCAACGACTTCTAGCAGCGATGTGTTACCGACTCGTTTGAACAGCATCCTTGTGCACCTACCTCAACAGCGATGACGCAATGCAATCATTTTCTTAAATTTTTGACAAGGGTTATACGGTGTTCATTCTTTGTCGCTTGTTCTTACTCTACGTGCAATTATTCGCGCCTTCAAATGAATAAATAAATGCTCGGACATATGAATTGACTAAACACCTGTCTTGGTTCTTATCGAAGAACGAGTGATCGCAACATCTTCAGATGACCAGGACACATTTCAGTTAACAATGACGTGCTTTGCAAGTATAGCTTGCTCCAGTTCCGTTAATTGCTGCGTGTACCACTTGCGTACTGCGGTTGCATCTATGACTGATCGGTCAACAGTGATACCGAAAAATAAATAAATTGTAATTGAGTCGGTGAGGGTAGGAGTGCCTTGCTTTTTTTCTATGGATAGATCTCTATCACTCAGATAGAACTAGCCTCGCGAAGAACCATCCACATATTAAAGGCGATCAAAGTGAATATAGGTCATAGAGCTTTTTCTTTCCATTTGGGACGTGTTTGTCAGTGAACATTTCACGATGAAATCTCTACGTTATTTCAGATTATTTAATGATTTATTGAATATGATGAACACATGTCGAAGATTTGATGGAGGAAGTGATATAAGCGATGGTTTTGAAAACCATTTAGCTTATGGCGCCCAAGCTTAGGGACCACCATCAGGTGGCGGTCCCTCCACTGGCGGTCCGTCCGCCCATCCGCAACCGGTTACTGGGCAACTAAACGATTTTTAGTGAGCAAAACCATTGCACCGAAAAAATAGAGTTAATGCCGTACTTGTAATGTTGACGGTACATCAGTAGACAGCCATGGTACAGGTGATCACTGTCTATTTGTCTGCACGGGCGTCCACAGTAGGTATTGCAATCTGAAATCAAACGCTTGCAGATGAGCTCTACAAGCGAAAGCTGGAAATTTTAAAATATTACATCGAGGATAGCAGCGAGGGATGAGATCGCAACCTTCGCAGTTCCAGGGTTGCACCATGATGCACTTGTAGTTGTGGCTGCAGTGCTTCGTTGAACAGTCGATGTCATATGAAAACAAAATTCATTTTCTGAAGAAAGTTATTCTGCAGTGCTGCCGTACCACACTAAGGCTGGATAAAGCAATGACTTCAAAAAGTTCAGAATGCTAGCATTCTAGTTCAGTAGGTCGCAGACTGCGTAAAGTTGAAATAATGTTCACGCCAAATCTGTGTCCAACGGAGGTATTATTCGACTACTTGAAAGCGAAAAATTGCAGTACAGTGTGCAGCGAAATCTATGCACCTTTGAACTGCAAATACTCTACTTTTAGTGTTTTCTTCCATCGTATGTTTAAAAATTTCTTTGCATGCATATATTTTCGTCCATTTCCCGCTATCTATAATTTTTCGAAGAACCTAGAACAGTCCTTTCCAAGCATTTTTTTTTAGCACACAGGCTCAGCAGCAGACTGGCAAATCTCCATCCTATTGGATCACCCAGTATATCACGTATATTTGCATCCGAGTAAAATTCTAACCGCTATAACCATTACGCCAGGAACTGTCCAAAGATTAAAAACCGATAAGTATGGCAAACATTTAACTTATCATAATACGGTGTATGTCTTACCTCATACCAACTTAAACTCTAAAATTGCCAGCTTAAATGATTTACGGCAGTAGCTCTGAATTCCCAGAGCGATGGCGAAGGCACAATATTGAATATTTAAGTATGTTAGTGAAGTTCAGCTGCTGAGGTGATACTACTTACTTTGTTGCTCCCATCCGTAGACTATATGCATTAGCACTGCGACAAACAACAGGAAGAAGGTACACCGATGTAGATGAGTCTGCAAGCTTCAGTTCGTTTACCAACTTTTGGATTAAAATAGTGATTATCTTGATCTAGCGAAACTGATAGGTAGATCGGGAACCTTACGCTAGTTCCTAGAATAAACACGTAGTGTTTACCTCACTTACCTCCATGAACAATATTTTAAAGGAGCAGATAGATGCCGAAGGTCTCCTGGCAACCTTTTATATGTATCAAAGTTACAGATGATTTAAATATTGTTTTCCTAGAACACTTTCAGCAGGGAAAATCGTATATGCATTGTTCGTTTTTGCATAAAACTGAGTCTCTTGTCAACAAAGAGTTGCAATCCTAAACTTTGCTTTATGCAGATTCTGTTTGCAAGAGAAGGATACATGAGATAGAACACAGAACTAGAAATATGGAAAATCACTAAGCAAGCAAGAACCTTGAAAACATTTTTCAAGATATGCTCTTCTGACCATGACCATCGGGAGCGCATGTCTGTTTATATGTCTAGAGCAACGTTTTCTGAATGAAGCATTCCTGCTTATAATGTGAAAAGCTCATCTCATCTGTAACAACAGTTCTACAGCTTGCACGCAGAATTCTTATGAAGTGGATATAAACGAAAATCATCGCATCGCTTTTGCACAATTTGCTTTGACCTTGCTATTCCTCTAGAATTCGGAACTTTATCTGTTTGAACAAGTCGTAATAGACTTTTAAGAGAGATAAACTTTTAAGCTGTTCCTGCTTTTAAGCTGCTAGAAGGTTACTCAGGGAGGAAAAAAGAAAAAAATTTGCACCCATGGATTGTTTGTTAGTTTATATAGAAGATTTTACTTGCATTTATTCGAAAGCTAGCGAGTATCTTGAAAAGTTGGCATCCTACCCACTTAATATTTCGATCTGACAGCTTCATAAGAAAAAAAAAACTAGGCGATAGTAAAGAATTATCAGCTGAAAATTTTAAAGACAGTGCACCACCAAAATTTGGTTGGTGAGCTTTTCTAGAATGGCTAGAGGGAGGGCCTGCTCTACAACCTTACCATAGTAGCAATCTTTAAAACATATTCATTTTGGAGAAAGGGCCTTATCAAAAACGAAATGACTGCTAATGAGAGCTACTACATGTCAGAGTATGGAGCCAAAAAATCGCCTAAGAAGCAATGTTAGATTATTTCTCTTGTAGAATTGCATCTTTGAGCATATGTAGACGATATGGGCAAAGCAGCACCCCCTTACCTTGGTTCAGAGAATTGCTTCGAGTTTTGCATCTTATTGCCTTGTAGTTTCTATTAGTAGGGAGCTCGTCCATGACAACGCTCTTTGTCCAGAATCAGCAGGATTTTAGGGCTGGCTATGATAGAGTTACAGCGAAGTCTCTACCTGATTCTTCAGTTCTACTAGGAAAATCCACCAGGAAAATTTTGGTCGTACACTGCCTTGAGGTTTTTTCGGCATCATGTTTCTGGGTTGGTGCTGATCTTTCAAGTAATTTTATTACTAGCATTAAAATGACGATCACATTTTGAAAATTTTACAAACAAGTCCATAATGGTCTCTCCCCTTTTCTATGTGAAACCCCGTACCCTCATTAAAAAAAACGCTGCACTCGCTAGGCACGGAAGAAAAAGTATCGCAGGAAATTTCTTCATGTCGAAACAGTACAGTCTTTGTCGTTTTGTTCGCCAATAGGTAATGCTTTATTAGCATCGGTGACGGCTAGCAAACAATGTCTTTAGCACCAGTTAATCCCAATACCTAGATTTCATAGATTCCCCCTAAGCGCTGTGAACTCCTTGCAGTGTATGAATGACTGAGTCAGTTTCTCTACAAGCTTATTCACAAGACAGGAAAAAAGAGCCCTATGAGCTCGGCGGAATAAGCGAATGTAGGAAAATGACTAATGAAACTGGTTCTGCCTTCACTAACAGAACGAAAACACAAAAAATTCAGATACATTCATGCTAATCTCCTCTCTCAGAGTCTTGAAAGCTGGAGCAACCTCATCTTCAGTTATTCGATAGTACATATAAGGTCTTGAGCTCAGCTTTACTTTCTTAAGCTACTTCTTGCATCATTGCATAAGTTCGGTGATTTCTCAGTCTTAGATGTTTACTTCTTCACAGACTTCACAGCGAAGGTGACTTTCACTTACTTACATAGGTAGATATTTAGGTGGCTTGTCCTCATGAATTTTACAGGCCCCAGCATCTCTTCCATTCGTTTCGTTCTCTCACTAACATCATCCAAGATGATGGCAGAGCTCACGACTGGAGCCGTCCGATGTTTCTACCTCTATATTCTTGAACCGTGCCCAGCAGATTTCTCAGCTGATCCGTCTTCCCATGAACACGTCCCCCATGCCTTTGGAGGTCTTCCTCGAGGACGTTTTATGTCCCCTGGAATCCACTCCACATTCCTTTCGCCCATCTGTCGTCAGTCCTTTTTACGATACGATCGACCCATCGGTGTTTTGCCTTCGACACATATTCCGCTAGATGGCGTAGATGGGACATCCTCTTGAGATCAGAACTGCGAAGTCCGGCTTGATGTTGAGCTCGCCGACTATACTTTAGAAGATACCTCTCAAGTGCTCTGTGTGTGTGTCTGTAGCATCCTCGACGTGGTGGCAGTATCAGCCCACGTTCCAGCTGTGTAAAAACAGTGCTGGTAGAACGGTCGCATCGAAAAGATGGGCACGGAGCTCCAAGTTCGTCAAGTGGTCCGTGGACTCCCTCAGAGGCCCGAAAGAAGAGCCTTCCATTCCATTCCTTCTCTTTCGCTGTAGGCATTCTTCGTGAACTTGTTTTTTTTTCCTACTAATTCGCACCCCAAATCCCTTTCCTGCTTCATTCAGTTCATTCAACTTGTCTCTGCTTCAGCGATACTCCTCGAAAAAAGAACGATGTCATCCGCAAGACCAAGATTGAAGAAAAATCAGTGCAGCACGGCAGTGAACAGCTGCGTCGATATTGTGTAGCCCTAACTACTTCCTTTCTGAATAGAAATGAAGGGGCAATAGAAAACTTGCAGTAGAAGCTGGCTAAAGTTCTCATGTAGGACCTATCCAATCCCTCGTCGACTGCTGCTTGCAGTACGGAATTCGTGTCGATGTTGTCGAATGCTTTTTCGCAGTCGGAGATGGTGAGGACGAGAGGCAGGCGGCGTTCCCACCTGACGTTGTAGCAGCTGACGCTGCTGATGGTCTTCTGGGGTAGAGGATGAAGACGTAGGACAGCCAAACATGGCGACAGGATTTCATGCGAGTCGACAAGATGAACGACTGATGGTACTACCAAGCCAATGCCGCCAACATTCCGTCCTTGGAGCTTCTCATCACGGATAACGATTATCCCGTCCTTCATCTATCTCACATCTTCTTCGTCTCCTGCAGAACAACCGCATGGTATTTGATGCCCCTTGCGGCTTCGAGAAGAGCATGAAGATCGGGGTTGCTGGAGACTGTTCTAGCGATATAGGAGCAGACCATGAAGTCTCCGTGGTGAGTCGTGGAGGTGTTGTTTTGTTCCGAATATGGTGACGTCCTATGCAACCTGAGGGTTGATCGCCCCTCATCAGTTGTCAAATAGCCCGATGTCTTGAACGGCAGAGCCGGGTATGCAGAGTACTGAGGCAGGGTCTATGCTAGACAAGCGAGATTGTTCCCACTCGCCATTCCCTTGTGGATCAGAAGTACTATCAACTAGCGACATAATGCCAGGGCAGTAGAGCCGGTGGCAGCCGGTCTGCACTTAGCTAGGTAGGTAAAGTGTCGAACTCCTTCATAGCTTGGGTGGTCATAGCGGAAGTAAACTTCCGCCCATTGCCACCCGTCGTCACGTTGAACGACAGACCGGTAGTGTGGAGGTAAGGGTAGAACATGCCCAAGAATGTTCTATGGTTGGTCACGTCATCTTCCGAAAGAAAGTAAATATCGACTATGAATGTGAAGGAGTGACTTTTAGCATCATCAAATCCATGTGAATGGGATGTTCATGTGTGCTGATGTCAGTGCAGTATGACCATAATTTCCGTGGACTTCAAGGTTTTTTCAGATGGTGCGATTCTGGCTATTCAGAATATGACCACTATAACACTGCGTCCTTTTTAATGGGGGTGGAATGACATTAAAACAGAGCAAAGAAAAAAAGGTGAACTATGCCTTCATTTCCCGATCCTTGAACACTGGGATGATTACCATGCCCAACATTATCTTACGTGAAAAATCGATCGTGTATTCACCGCTCAGCAAACCGTATTACACACCCGGCTTAATAATCGTACATCCGAACCAGAAGTAACAGCTTTAAAGAAAATGTAATTTAACCGAGTCCTTAATAATAAAAAGTTTGGTGTTTGCAACGGTGTTTGTGAGAGAAGGTGTAGAGTTTGGTGAATGTATTTTTTTGGAAGTTGATGGTGCAAAGAACCCATTTCTATCACCATGCCTTATAATTCACTAGCGAATGTTTTTATTGTACGATTTCTAATGGAATTCAAGCCGTTTAACGATTTGTAACATATAATGAGTATGCACCAAAGATTCACGAGCAAAAACACAAAAGTGACAGATTTTGGTAACCGCCGGAGTTATGGTGGTGGTTCCTCCACTGGAGGACCATCCGCCCATCCGCAGATTCTTGCTGGACATCTAAATTTATAATCTTTAATTTTGATTGTTACCGCAAAAGAATAGAAAAATAGAGATGGTGACGTACACTCTGTTTACCATCAGAAGACAGCCAGTGTAGAGATGATGTCCTTGTGGTCTACAGTGCATCCTACATGAAGTATCGCAGTCTGAAAACCAGTGTTTTATCATGAGCTCTACACTCTAAAGGTTGTTAACTTGACGTTACATCGGTGGTAGCAGCGAGGGATAAGATCACAGCCAACACAGTTTCGGGGTTGCACCATCACACACTTGTGGTCGCGGTCACAGTGTTTTGTCCGGCAGGTGGGATCACATGAAAACATTGTGTTATTTGCTGAAGAAAGTTCATTCTTCAGCCATGTTGCACTGCACTTGGGCTAGATAGAAGAGAAATAACTTTGGGAAATTATGAAATTCCTGAGATTTTAGGTTTAATATTTTATCTGCGTGAAGTGCGATAAAAACTTTCAGGGGACACTTGGTTTAAAATGAAATGCGAGCTATGATCAAAAGGAATGCAGAAGACCTATGGTAGAGAGGATATGAGGCTTGGAATTTTTATCATTCGCTGGATGAGCCATATAAGAGGTGCCTGTGGTGAGGTAGTAAGAAGTGTGGAGTCGCCATATGTAGACATTTTGCTACATGCATACATCTTTGGCCTCGAGCAAATACTTGGGAATAATTTTCCCAAGCATTTACTGATTAAAAATGAACGGGAGTATTCATATCCAGAAGGGTCTATGGACAAGATGAGGACCCAAAGCTTTGATAAACACAGTGTTAAAGTTTTGTAAGAGCGTTACAAAGTGGAATCACGTCTTTCTCTTCCCATTCCAATCCACAACGTTTACTACTTACTCTGTCTTTCGAATCCAGAAGCGATATGCATTAGCGTAGCCACGAGCAACAACGAAAA
The DNA here is from genome assembly GCA_000797555.1 of Oesophagostomum dentatum. NCBI lineage: Eukaryota > Metazoa > Nematoda > Chromadorea > Rhabditida > Strongylidae > Oesophagostomum > Oesophagostomum dentatum. The sequence continues at coordinate 32,085 of KN551841.1, forward strand.
GGCGCGTTGATATAGGCCATTCTGAAAACCTCACGTCTTCTTCAATAATGTTTTAACTTTCGTTTGAATTAATCTATATCCTGACTGACTGAAGTACTTTGGCCTCAAAAGTAGCCTAAAAAATTCAAAGTTTATTCCAGTAACAGGAAGGTGACAGAAAGTAATACAAGTTCGGCTTACCTTTACAAGCGTCATTTTGAATGAGTTAGTGTAGAAGCAGATTTTGTACAGTTCTCTAGCCACTTTTTATACACCTCAAAGTTGCGCTTGATTTCCATATTGTTTTCCTCGATCACTTCAGGGAGCATATTGCCTGCAGTGTTTATGTTCACGTAAAATCTAACCCCTTGTCAACATGAATGCTGCAGTCCTAGTCTTTGCTTTATGCTGATTTTTTTTGCAGGAGAAGGAAATGTAGGGTAGAGCCCAGATCTAATCTAGAAAAGCAGCTAGACAATGAATAAATGAAACCATAGAAACGTTTACTGAGACAAACAGCAATGATCATTATGGTGACTAACATATGAAGGGTGCTGGAGGCCACGTTTCCTGACCCAACAACGCTTGATTATAACAAAGAAACTGTATAATGTGCAGTGCTTATTTATGCGGTTACCTGTTTAAAATCCTGTGCTTGAAGGTTATGCCCTCAAGCACAAAATTTTCGCACTTATCTAGTATCTGGATCGGAAATATATGATCTATTTTGTACAATGATTTGGTTCTGTTGTTTGTTTAAAAATTCCATTCTTCCGTGTTTCACCCTATTTGAATATGCAGCAAGTAAAGAAATTATTGTTAACTGAAAATAACTCATGGCAGAGGCACGACAAAGGGTGCGTCCTGACAAAATTTTCAAAATCTTCTTTCCGTATGGCTCTTACCTTAGCTGATAAGACTAAATATGCTTAATCCAGAAATATACTTTGTACTGAGAAAAACAAAGAAAACACCGGAGAACCGTTAAAAAGACGTGGATCAAACCAAAGAAAAAAAAAACGGCTTTTTTTACTCACCCTTCAAGTCTGCTGAAGTTGCGGTTGTGTTCGATCACTGACGAACATCCTCAGGGCTGGTAACCTTTGCAAATTTCTTCTCGTTTCCCACTAAATGAAGCTTTTGGTCGCTCTTGTATAAAAGTGAGGGGTAGCTCATACGCTTGTCCGCGAGAGAGACAACGTGTGGAAAAAGAGTCAGTCGGCGTTAGAAGATGGAGGTCCTCACTAAGCTGAAAACCGCGGAAGGCACAACCTTGAAACATAAGCGGAGAAAGTGAAGGGAAAGAGGAAAAGTTACGCATTAGAGGTTTCGTAGAGATCTTCCTGTTCATTTTGAACCTCGAAGAAGTTCTATGAATACAAGGAGCACTGAAAGGTTATGTTAATTGTTTGCTGGTAGCTCGAGTAGTATGAAGCTATGATTGCCCACATTTATTTATGAATCACATTAGTGGAAACAGCCGTTTTCGACATCGGCAGTGTTTAAGATTTACTTCGCGGCTCTATTCTTACAGTGATCGAGACTCTTTTCTTACAGTAACAGATTTTGTAATGACTACAGTCAACCGGATAAAGATAAATCGGTATCCAAAACAGGGATTCATGACTGACTAAGGTTGAGTCAAATCTTCTCGGTTACGTGATGTCAAGAGCAAGCGACAGTCAAGAAGAGGCCAGACAGAAGGCTAGGAAAGAAATATGTGCATTGTATAGGGCAAATATGAGTCGTTTTGGAAACGTTCTCGAAGAGACACTGGTAGTCCTGAGGATATACGGTACCGATCAAGAAGTTATCAACTTTTGTTTTCTTTGATCATAGCTTGTTGCAGTCTTGCTCAATCCCGCTAGAATTTTTGTGGGATTATCCCAACTAAATAGCAGATTAAAAGTACTGTGGCGTTTAATCCCACTTTTTAAGATTTTTCAAGAAAAAAATTGACCAATATTGTTGAAAATGGCTATTTAAGCTCTCAGATTTTCGCGGCGATAGGGCACCAAAAACAATAAAAACTCGCATATCTTTGTAGTCGGCTAAATGAGGGAAAGCTAGAGCTTCATATGTAAGCCTACGCCACAGAACTACGAGCTGACCATACACTCAGTTGCCTTTTCGACCTTCGGCGCTAAGGAGTCGTCCATCTGTGTTCCTTGAAGAAATGAAAGATCCAAGAAGGGCCACTTGTGGAACTATGCGTCTATAGAGATAGTATAATATGAAGATGTAACAGTAGTAATGCAATTCATGGCAACAAGGAACACGTCTCTCTCACCATCCCGGAAACTCCGTGTCGGGTTTTATCGTATCTGTGAAATGTGCGCCCCCTGCAATAGGTCGTTTGCAAGTTGCTACACTCCAGATGAGACTCTTTGGAGAAAATTAGCTTGCTTAGCTTGCAGCCTCATGAATCACACCAGCAAGGATGAGATAAATGCTGGAGTTGACCCATTTCACTGATACCCAGCGTTAGACACATCCTTTGTTTTAATAATACACGCACAATCCTGCTTCTCGACGACGACAATATCACAAGAGTTCGTAAATTTTGCATCCACAGAAATAAATCCCGAGCATGAGAAGTGCATATTAGGTCTGTCGAAGACGTCCCTAGTGGTCGGCATAAACGAAATGGACCAACACCCGCACCCAGCTGATCGTGTGATTCTTCATTCTGTTGGGCTAACTTTCCTCAAGAGTTCTTGTCTGGAGCGTAGCAGCTTGCAGACGACGTCTCACAGTGCACCCGCATTTCACGAAAATGGGAAAACCCATGGAGTTTCCGGGATGGTGAGAGGGACATATTCCTTGCTGTCATGAGCTTTACATTATACAATTTCTATAGACACAGAGTTTCACAGGTGGCCCTTCTTGAATCTTTCACTTCTTCAGGAAAAGCACGTGGACGAATTCTTGGCGACAAAGGGTCGAAAAGGTATCTTTGTTCTGTCGCCATTACCAGTGTCACCGGTGGTCAGTTCGTAGTTCTGTGGAGTAAGCTTAAATATGAAGCTTTCCTTCATCTAGCCCACTACAATTGATAAATAATGTTAGTTGATTTTTGACACCCTGCGGCCGCGAAAATCTAACGCTGAAAATAATCATTTTCAGCAATATCGATCATTTTTTTTCAAAATTCTAAAAACGGGGATCAACCATTACTATACATTTCAAGTTCCTATTCAGCTGGGGTGGTCCACAAAAATTTCAGATTGGGCAACATTGGAAAGGGTTGTAATAGAAAAAAAAACAAAAGTTGATAACCTTTTGGCCGGTGCTGTTTAACTGAACTTGCTCTTCTAGGCATCTTACCTGAAAATGAGAACTTTTGAATTCATCGACTTAAAGAACTCTCGGAATTGTTCAATACAGCCCAACAGCTTGCATTTAGCGATAACAATAGAGGACATAGTCATTTTATCCACAACCACTTTCTACATAAATGTGTAGTCATAAAACGCGTGTTGTAATTTCATGATACGTAGGACGGGAACAACAGGGCGGCAATGAAGGAGAAAATTTAAAAAAACTGGCTTCACAAGAATCATATCTAGTACAAGAACTAAAGGAGTTTCTAAATTTTAATCACGCACGCCTCGCTATAATAGGGTGAGTATCACTGAGCCGCCTTCACTTTTCTTGTCGAGATGTAACATATGTAAGCCCCTCTGGACTCGGAATCATGACCATCTCTAAAGACAACTCTCTAAGGTAGATCGATGCTTAGGAGAGGTCGACGAACTTTTCTTTTAGATGCAACGAAAAGTTTCGTCTTATGTCTTTTTGTGCTGTTGTCCCCCACTGATTAAAACGACAAATGATTTATTGTATGCGATGGATAACTGCGAAGAATCGCAGGAAAATGTGTTAAGTAGTTGTTGAAAATCAATTATGAACCAGGTGGCGGGTCCTCCACTGGTGGTCCATCGGCCCATCCGCAAGCTTGCATGGGGCAACTAAATTGGCGATTTTTTACTGCGCAAAACTGTAATGAAAAAAAGCACGGCTGATTATTTACTCGTTATGCTCCACAAGTAAACATCGATACTGGTGCATTTGAGCTGTAAAGTTGCATGGCAGTCTACACGACGTGTCGCAGTCTGAAATTGAGGGTTTCATTAATTGGTTCGACGTGTGAAAGCTGGCAAGGTCCACATATTACTTCGATGATAGCAGCGAGGAATAAGATCGCAGCCAACACAATGTTGAGGCTGTACCATCACGCATTTGTGGTCGTGGTCACAGTGCGTTGTTGAGCAGGTGGGGTCACATGAAAATGAAATTTTACTTACTGAATTCTACTCTTGAGGAATGATTAACCATTAAAAATGGCATTTTGAAGTGAGATATACACCTATCCTTATTCTGTAGAGTTTTAGAGAAAGACTCATAGTATGTATTTTTACCTGCAGTAGATTTACTATAGTGAAGTTATAATAGTTGGAAATTTTCTCATTCGCAGAAATGATCGCTGTTACAAGGTACCCATGATATGACTGGTAAGGTGACGGACGGGCCGTCATGTTTAGCTGTTTCCTATGGAAATTTCATGCACATATGTATGGACACACTTTCACATGTTTATGTTATGTTAAATTTTCAAAGAAGGTTCTATTTGCGTTTTTGTTGCTACTTTCATTTTTATAACTTTCGCAGCAATCATATCTGACTGTTTAATAAACTAATAAAGGATAAAGGAAGAATTAGACAAGCTGCATATAAAGTCGCAAGATCGAGTGCGCCAATAACAAATGTTGCGATTAGGGCAGCAAAACAGCGTATGAAAGAATTCATTCGGAAAGTGCAAGATGTTCTAACTAGACAAAGGTATATCATGAAAGAGTTCGCCTTTATTCTGCAGTAGAGATATACGGCAGCACAGTATTTGAGATCGAAGATGTAGGTACTATTGAAGAGATTACAGCGAAACCAAATGATTGACTGAAGGTGAGGAACTCGTACTTGTTGGCTCTAACAGAAGTGTTACAGCTATATTAGTGCGTAATTTTCTTAGAGATTTGAAGCAACGAGAACGAATCATACTAGGAGAACCCCAATTTCATTACAAGTTTAAGCTGTTTCAATAAACCCAGAGATTGATTATATGCCCAACGCTTAGGTCAACGTTTAAACGATGACGTTAGTGTCAAAGCTAGCGTTGAAGAATTCTAGATTGCAGATTATAGACAATGAGATCAATGAGATTCGGTCCAAAACGTCTCAAAATGCAAATCATATCTAAATTTTACTCTTTTAGAAAGTTGCATTGTGTCGTGCACCCTTGGTCGAGCAAAACTCTGATTTTCTCAACACGCTTTTGAGGAACATTTCGTAGCTCAAGGGTTAGTTTCAGATAAAATGTTGCATAAATGCACAGGAAGTAGCACATCTCATTTCAAGCTTTTACCTCAGTTTCCTCAAACAGCTTAACACCCTTGCCAACTGCAGTCTGACTTGGAAACAAAAATACATATATTTTAGAGCGTGAGCAGATATACAGTGTTGAACCTGGTTAAAGTGTCGCTGGGAACATGTTTTTTTTATATTCTGCACCCGCCCTTGTCCGGAAAAAGATATGCACGCATGTCGTAAAACTACTCAAAAAACTACCTACTTTGATCTTCGATTCCGGAAGCGCTACTTGCGAGTAGAGCCACAAACACTGGTAAAAAGACAACTACTGCCATCTTAGAGGAAATGATAGAGGCAGACTCCGGTCGCTTCCTCTGCGACCTCTTTTTGTACAGCCTGGGCTGCACCTCATTTGCATACTGTTTTCCAAGTTGTCTCCACAGACGCGCATACCGTGTGCACTACTTACGTTTATATACGTTTACCTTTACACACATATATGTAAAACAAGGTTTACCTAATCTCGCGTAGAGTCTCGGAAGAGGAGACGTATAATTATGGTAAAAAAAAAAGAATGAAAATGTGTAGCTTTACTAGACCTAGAATGAATTGGAACATAAAAGATAGCGAGGAAGTGAGCAAGAAGAAATAGGGCAACAGTTATTGAGGTAGTCTCGCTTGACCACCTGCTTAGAGCATATGTGGCAGTGGTGGTTGCAAAATTTCTTCGGAGTGGGATAAGCTAAAAAAAGTGGAGCCAAGGTAAATTGGACTGCAAACTTTAAGATTAAAGAATTTGGGGTAAAACTCAACGTTCTAATTAGTGTTAACGCCGCCCCACCTTAGATTAACCAGTGGTGCATAAATGCGTTGAGGTTGGGACCTTCTGACCGCACTTTGTTGCCTTATAAGGTCTAGCTTCTGTTCACCTTGTTAAAAACTTTTATTGTCATACGTGTTTATAGCTCATACCCGAACTTTTTGCACTACTATATATCTAGTAGGTGAGTACCAGACAGCGCATCCTCTGTACACATCGCTTTAATCCTATTGTCTATGGAAATTTTAAACCGTTCTATTTAGAGTTGTTTGAAAACAACTCGTGACAGAAAACTCTCAGGCCGTTTTACATCTAGTTCCTCGAAGAGGCAACGGAAAACTCGCCTGACTACATTGCTCGCTAACTCTGGAGAAAATACGGTTCTTCAAGCACAGTGTTCTAAACTTTCCGAGTTTACTTAGCATCCTGCTACGTTTGCGAACGAACTTTCGCGAAGACAAGATAAGCCTCAGGTCTAAGAATTTAAGGGTCTTTAGGGCAGGATCTACTCCTCAGAAACTTCAAAGTCCCAGGATTAATTGCGGACTAGGTAACCATGCAAGCCTCAGCTTTTAAGAAGAGTGCACACTACAATAACGAGTGGGCCAGAGGCGTTCGTAAATGCTGATGAAACTTTTTAAAAAGCTTTAAGAGCATAAGTTTTTGTCCAAAGCTATGGTCTCGCAGACCTCACTTAATCTACCGTGAAGAAACTAGCAGATATGGAGCTTTTTTCACTTTCCAGTATGCTCTATACATAATCTGGATCAGCTGCATGAATGAGTAATCTTGCCGAGTAGCTTTTGAGCCGAAATTTGCTTCTTCCGCAAGGAGTACTTTACCTTTGGTAATTCTGAAGTAGAAATTGGTTATTTCTTTGACTCATGCCTCTACATAAGCAAAAATTACATTTTCGCATTTTAGGTTCTCCTTAATTATACCAGCATCTGTCAAACTGTTCTGGTCTCGTTCGTTATCGTTCCACCTTCCACCTACTACGTGCACTTCCTTGACAGGTAGCTGAGAAGAAACTACGAAACTATTCGGATGGATGTACATTTCGAACTAATAAAGACGAGAAGATACTAAACGGTGCAATCATTTCTCTATAGGTTTACTATGTAACGAGACATAAATTTTAAGTTTCATGAGAGGTTGAAATAATCTGCCTCGAGCCTTTTAGGCGAAAATTTGTACTATTTTTCTCTCAGTTTTACACCTCTTTACTTTCAAGAGATGGTGAGCTGCTGTGTCCATTTAAGAATAAATCGGGTTCCGATAGTTACGCACTAATCCGCAATGTTTCTCAAAAAAATATTTTAATCGTGTCTACTATCGAAGCAAACTCAATAGTTTCTGTTATTTTCTCTAGATTTTAATGCCTTTCCAATTAGCTTATAGTATCCCATGCGTGGTATTTGATGAGTATTCCGTTTGCAGAATTAAAGTCATCTCCTAGAAGTAGCTGTTCTCCGCATCTAAGACCACCACCATTCTTAATCTGACAGCACAGTCTTGGGTTGTTGAATGAACACTAAATCGATTATCAGTCCTCGTAAAGAGTGTATTTCTGAAATTAAGAGTGACAAGATGTCTGAATGGCCTTTTGTTGTGATTATCTGCTGTTACTTCACCTTAGTATTGTAACTACCTCTTTGCTCCGTTTTAGACAAGTTTATTGATTGTTCCTTATTGCAGTTTCAGCGAATTTTCCCAGATTCCCGTTTGTTTACCAGTATTTTGAGATAAAGCCGTCCTCGGTCGTTTGTTAAAACAATACCTAGCAGACCCGTAATGTGGTGATAACGTGCACATAAGCTTCCTGTCTCTTCACTCGTCGGTGCTTTTATGGCCGCTTTGTCTTTAGTCGCTGAACTCTTATGTCGGGCGCTAAGATAATTTCACCTCATCTATTATTTAAAGACCATTGTGCAATCTTTATATTTCCGGCTCTAAATTTGAAGCTTTATATTGTTCTGCGGTCTTTGCTTTTTTGAATGCATTTTAAAGCCAATTTCCAAACCTTATTTTCGTACTTTTTTTCTTCTTTTCATGATCATACCGCTCTTTCTTCTTTAATCAAGTGGAGCTCACAGGCACTAATCATTATATTGAAAGTTCACCTATATAAGGAAATAAAGCAAACTTTCGAAATAGCTTTCCTTAAAATCAAGTATTCTTGAGACGACGCCAATCGTCAGTAGATAATTTTTTGAAATTTAATTGATTTGTTTCCCCTATGTTTCGCGGACTGTATTAAATCGGTGTGACTGCTCTAGGATGTAGTGCAAAATTATTGCCCAGAAAAGCTAGCCTACTTTCTAAAGTGATGTTCCTCTACCTTTAAGGACTGGCAGCGTCTTGGGCGGAAAGCTGATTTCTGAAACTTTTCATAATACTAAAATTTCTTCCATACTTCCAGTTTATTTATGAAGAAACGTTGCCTCCGAGGTACTCTCTTTAAAGCGAACTTCTTTTGGCGACCAACACGAAACTATAACCTTCAGTGCATCTTACCAGCAAAATTCTTGCGCAGCTTCGTTTTCGAGCAGATTTTTATTGTTTTCTTGTAATTCAGACTTAAAGGTATAACGTTTAGCGACGTAATTAACTAGTAACTCAAATGAAACGTTTTCATAGTGTTTTAAGGTGAAAAATTTATTACATAACGCCACAGCAAACAGTAAACGCGGAAGGAAAAAATCTCGCGTTCACATTTTAAAATACTAATGAGATGTGTGTTTAAAAAACACCAACGTAAAACAAAAATATTATTATATTAAACAACCATTTTTGATGTTACCCTGAATTTCTGGTATTTCATATTCTTGTTAGAAAGAAATAGAAACGGAGAAAGAAAAATTACTGCTTCAAGTATGTCGTGATCAAAAAGGGACTGGTTTCTAGCTTCTCAGTGCAGTAGCTTATCTGAGCTTATCCGAGTTAATATTGAAACGTGGATAGTTTAGGACCACTGCTGTGTATAACACAGATAAACTAAAAACGAAGCTAAAACTAAACCCAGCTAAAAGATTCTCTAATTCGTTGCTCCTTTGACCGTAGATCAACAGAAAGTGAGGAAATTGAAACGGGAAGCGCTGAAGCACCCACTGCGCAGCTTTTTGTTCTAAAGTTCTGTTTGGAAAATATGCGCTCTGTTCACGCCATACCTTTCAAGTGAACTACTATGTTAAGACAACTTCTAATGCAAGCGTCGAGAAAAAATGCTGCTAAATAATCCTTGTGGCGGCAGGGATTTCCAGCAGAAATCTGTCCATAAACAACAAAAGTGAGTCCATGCCTGTAACATCTGGCCTAGTTGTGCTGTTATGCGAACTGTTGGTTGCACATAGATAATGATAATAACGATAATGTCCGATAATGTCCTTTGCAGCCATATAGCTCGGAAGTAATGAAGTAGGTGGAAGATAGGTCGGTTTTGGTCCGTTGACCCCACTGCGCCCACCTCACAGTTTCATGCCTTAGACTAAAATCAGACCTGATTCAGAGACGCGAGACGACTGATGGCGTAGAGCACTAAAACTTCCAGCCGACATAGTCGTGGAAACGTAAGGTCGAATGAATAAATGAGATATCAAAAAAAATTGGCGAAAAAGCCAAAGTTATTCAAGAAAGCTTATTCTTCTCGTAGAAAAGCCGTTTTTCGTTTCCACTTAGACATTATTAATAATTAAACCGCAATAAGTGAACCCCTCAAGGAACACCTTTAAAAATAGAAAAGTACAGCCAGTAATGCATATATAGCACACGCCGTATGACCATATTAGTTTTGCCGAATCCTTAACTTGAGAGAATTACAAGGACGAAGGCTTTGCAATAGACGTGAGGATCTGTCATTATGGTTTATCAGAACACCTATAGCGGATGGCAGAGCTTGCAGCTTCAATCAAAAACCTTGCAGCTTCAGTGAAAAACTAAGGTGAAATTTGCTAGAGGAAGACAAAGAGCTAGTGGTTGCTAAACATGATTTTGAGAAGAAAATGTCCGCTGCTCTCTATGTCATCAATTAAAAACCTTTGGGTTTGTGAATAACTCGCCTAGACCGAGTGTCAGCCAAAGCTGCGCGAATTTACTACTGAAGGTTGCACAATAACAATTTAGGTGCTATTTGTTTCAGAAACTCACCTGTGATATAATGTCTTCTTTTTCTCTCTACCAGGTTATTATCAAAGCACCTCCATTTTGCCTTACGTTTCGGCACTATGCTTTTTTTAAGCGGGACCATATATGGATTGCAAAGGATTAAGTGCATCTATTGCAGAAGAAGAAGTCTGTTGCAGTATTTAGATTAAAAAATTTAACCCTGTATCCGCAGCCGCACACTGCGCGAGGCATGCATCGACCTTTCATCTCCAATACAACACGAGAGCACATCATATTTCCCAGCTGATTGCTGCTGTGCTCCTTTTTATTTATTGTTATTCCAACCACTTCTACCTAAGTCTCTT
>KN551845.1:13114-24135 GCA_000797555.1 Oesophagostomum dentatum
ACTAGACATGAAAAGCCAACGTAAAATTCAAAAAAAATTCGTGGTAAATTCTTACTAATTTTTGCCCAAATAAAAAGAGACATAAAAACCTACTTGATGAGTACAAGTAATGTATGTCAGTCCGTAGAACTCCTTCAACAACCAGTGGTTTAAGTATCGATCGATCGGTTCATTGTTGCCGAAAGTATGAACAGATTTCGTGACGGTGCCGGAGAAGAGGGGGGGGGGCTGGAACGCATTTGCGAAAGTGGTCCACAATCTAAAAGAGAACTGAAGAGGGTCCAATTTTTAAAAGTGATTTATGTTACTAGCTTTAAAATATCGATTTTTAAAATGAGATTTTTAAATATTTCTGAAAAATTCACAACCATTTTTATGTCGACTCACCACCAGCTCCGCCTACTTTTGGCATGAGAGGTGAGCGAGCCGCCGCTCCGCTAAAAGCACTACCGAAATGATCTTTGGGCGAAAAAATTAGTGGCCTTCGGCTAGCACGCAAATTTTTATAGCGTTTTCAAGAAAGTGAATATGAGGCGAGACGCGCTCTACATACTCTTTTTTTCGCGGATTAGGACCAATGGGGTGGGCGTGGTCACCGTACGTGTCCAAACTGGTGAAAATTAAGCTGGTCCTCGATATGTTAGCCAGTCGACGTGATCGGATGCCCGGCCCCGCCCATCTCACTGGTCTTAGTCTGCGAAAGAGTGTACATTTTAGGATTTTCAAAAGAAATATGCAAAACGTTTGTAATCAGGAAAATAAATAAATAAATAAATAAATAAATAAATAAATAAATAAATAAATAAATAAACAAGCGGGCCGCAATGAAGGATTGCTTTCAGGAGCGCGTACATCTACGAATGTACGATCACTCTTCACTTTATACGGGATTATGTATAGCTACTGGTAAGAATTGAACTTCCTTTTTTTGAAAATTTCACAAAAGCGGATCAAACTCTGTAGGTTTCTAATTCAGTTGTGCAATTTTTCGTCTTGCCGCGACATCGCCGAATTTTCTTGATTCTTTCCTTATTATGGGTGGCAATAAGCATGTCGATTCTTCTGATTATAAATTGGGATGCGATTCAAGCCGATTCGGTTTTTATTTGCTCAGTAAGTTCAATCAATGCGATCAATAGCTTTGGCTACAGTACTCCTATGTCTTCAGCTGATATCCTTCCTGCTTCAACAGCTGATGATCAGCTGCGTTGGGATCGTTTCCGACTCGAATGAGGCTGGGAATCGCGCCGATATAGCGATGAAACTCACTGAAGCTGTATATAGAAGGACAGAGCTGGAGACTTTGAAGGATCGTCAGGTACAGTAGGACACCTAGATTTTGCCCATAAACCGCTACAAGTGAGCGACTTTTAGGATCAGCTTCTTCTGTCGGTCATACCAGCCTATCTGACTGACAAAGTCAGCAAAAGTATCATCCAGTCGAGTAGCACTGTGGCTAGAAACAACTCCAAACATCACAAGTTGTTCCATGACCTGCATGTGCAGGTGCATGACAATGTCAGGTGAGGCCCTGTCATCGTCATTTGCTCGCTTTTTGATCATCCATTGATTCACCAGTTCGTTTGCTCACTGCTATTCAATCAAATCGATATATCGATTTTCAGTAACTCTCCATTTTGGTACATTTTTCGCCGTTGTTGATTCATTCACTCGCTCGTTCCATATTCTTTGCATGAACCTTTCCCTTCCTTTTTCTACATTTATCTTTGCCTTTCTTCTCTATCACCTCCTCACTTTTCCTGCCTTGTCTCTTCTCTTTCCTACTCTCTTCCCTTTCTCATGTCTTTCTTTCTAACTCTTTTCTAAAATCACTTCCTCCCTCTTTTCCTCACTTTCATACTTTACCCCTTCCTTTTTCCAAATGTTCTTCCTCTCTAATCCTTTTTAGAACACTGTTCACCTCTTCTCTTGCCATTTCTCTCTCCTTTTCCTTTCATTCTTCTTCCATCTATTTCTCACGATGTTTCCCCCTTTTCTTCTCCTTCTTCCATTCCTTTTTCTCTTCTCCTCTCACTCATTCTGAACTATTTTTTCTTCCGCTTTTTCTCTGCTTCTCTTATTCATCCTCTCCTTATTATTCGTCTTCTCTCTCCTTCTATTTCCTCTCATATTCTCTCGCTACATATTACTCCTTTTTTTCAAACTTCTTTTCCTCTTGCATTCCTATTCTTCTCTTCTTTCTAGGCTTCTGCTGGTTTCTATGTGCTTTTTATCTTATTTTACCCATCTTTCCTCTCCCCTTCTCTCTTCCACCTTCTTCCGTTTCTTGTTTGCGTCCTTTTTCTCTTCTCTGTTTTTATTTCCCTTTTTCAGTTCCCTTTCTCGTATTTTCATTCTTGTGCTATCGTCTTCTTTTTTAAGAATTCTATTTTCTTTCGCATAATAATCGATCTGCTTATTTACTTATGTTTATTTACACAATTTACTTGCTTATTTCATCGCTCATTCTTCTTCTCCTTGCATATCTCCTCACAACCCATGTTTAATTTTCCGCTTCATTAAGTGTAGGTTCATTTACATCGTTTTCCTTAAACCGAGACTGAGAAGGCGCATTCCAACCATACATCGGTTCTTAAAACTTTTCTTCTAAAGTCCTATTTTTAGCATCCTATTTGCTGACATTGTTAACTTCACTGTGTTGGCTGCTCAACTAACAGCGAAGGATCTTGTCCGGACCCTTAACGAGTTGTACAGCAAATTCGACAAGGATGCACAGGTAGGAGAACTCATTCTTTCTCGATTTTCACGGTGCAGTTTTCATAGTTCTGTAGCACAGCTCATCAAATTTTAGAAACTCCAATGCATGCGCATAAAATTTCTTGGCGACTGCTACTACTGCGTGTCTGGTATGCCTGTGAACCGCCCAAATCACGCCGATATGTGCGTAGTGATGGGACTCGAGATGATCAAGACTATCAAGTATGAATTCAGATGGTTTGCAAAGAAAATGTAGAAGAAAATTACTAAGATTTTGAAAAATAAATTATGGGCTACCGATTCCTCAGATTAGAGTGGATTCGTGGTGTAGCTCAGTTATCCCACGATTAGCCACCAGTTATTCCCTGTTACGGAATGAAACCATGATAGCGTTCACCAGCTGTAGAGTTCCCGGTGGGGCCATCAAGTAGACGGTGTGTGCCTCATCATAAACCTGCTCATTGGGAGAGAACGAGGGGGGGGGATCTTATTCAGAAGGGCACGTAGCCTATCTGGAAGTGGGTGGAATTTACCCAGTGATCAGTACGAAATCGAAAGCCTCGAGCATAACCTACCCGTCAATGCCGACACTTGCAGCTGACCTTAGAAGATGAAGGTAACTACATAGCTGAAGACACCTAGTGGTACCGTAGTCTATTCGCACTCATTTTCCGCTGAGGTCAAGTTATCTTAAGACAATTAACCGTACCGTTTATCGCATGGTATAGAGAAGATCGAGCTAACCGTTCTTCGCATGGTATAAAGAGGATCGAGCTGGACATGACCCTGGACATGACCTAGAACTTCACCTACTACTCCCTGATTCCGCCACTACCCCCCAGTTATTACCCGACTACGATCATCTTCTTGACGGTTATCCCATCCGCTTACCAGGGTCTTCAGACGTCGTTACCGATCCGTGGCTACTCACCAGTTGAGTTGAACTTTGATGATTACGCGTATGGAAAGCGCGGAATTTTCTAGAAATTTGCGGCCGTTTCATCGTTTCTGTAAATTCTGTGAATTTATCTCAGATCTAAGCTACTATACCATGTATTCATAAACACTACCGGAGATTCCCCGGTTCAGAATCCCTAGATCATCCCTCCCCACCTCCCTCACTTCATTATTATTGTGTGGTCTTAAATGCGCGTCAAACCTGGGGTAGTTGTGTCCCCGGTACTCCGATTCAGCTACATCGAGAAGCGGAGATACTGGGACAGGGTTGAAAAAGTTAACAAGTCGCATACATTTTTCCGGAAACAGGAGTAATTTTTCATAATTTTCTTCGACAAGGTATAATATTCAAAATGATATAATAATTTTTTTCATATAATTAATAATATAATATTTGTTTATTTATTTTTCGATATCGCATAATGTTACTAAATTTTTTTCTTTATTTTTGACGCACTGAATTGGTGTAAATAAATAAATAAATAAATAAAATGCTTGCTTCAAAAACTCCCCATTCCAGACAAATCCGCCTAGCCACTGGTGTCGACGTCAACATGCGAATCGGTGTTCACACCGGATCCGTCCTATGTGGAATCCTTGGACTACGAAAATGGCAGTTCGACATATGGAGCGATGACGTCACGCTGGCGAATCACATGGAATCAGCTGGTGTGCCCGGGTAGGAATTCGGCAGAAAATAAACATCCAGCAGGAAAGTCATGAAAATTCGCGAGATTTCAGCAATTGGTTTTTAGAGCTGTTCATATAACGAAGACGACGAAAGACATGTTACTGGGAGACTATCGAATCGTTGAAGCAAAGTAAGTTTTAAAAATTTATTAACGAAATGTGGATTGTATTTAGTTGTCCTGTATTCAAGCCGTAGTCTCGAATTCTACCGTAAATAGTTTTGAGATTTTGAAATAAATCAAGGAATTTCTGTTTTCAACTGGCTACTGGGTTTTTATACATAAATAAAAAAATTGAAAAATAATAAAAAATAAAAATATAAAAATCCTCGTGGACACTGCACTCCCTTTGTACACCGAGGCGACTATGCAGATTTTTGAAAATAACTTATAGGGCAGAAAAAAATGAAAAAGGCTTTAATTTCTAAAAATAGCTTTTTGCTTGTGCTTTAAAAACATAAATTTCTGCTTTTAACATTTCTCGAAAATATTTTTTGGAATTTCACAGCCAAATTTCCACTTACTCTCCTCTCCCGAAAAAATTTCTGCGACAGCTACCGCGGCACGTTATCTGAAAGTGGAATCGGAGGATTTTTACGTGGGTAGGAGTAGGCTGGGGTGGGGGAGGGGGGAGAAAAGGAAAAGGAAGCGAATGTCGAAGAAGTTTAAGTATACTACATGTCAGAAAATTTATGTACATTCCACAGTCCCACATTTTGGCTATAATTATTCCCGATATGCTATTTTTTATTTGAAAGAATTTGTGAAAGAAAAACCTCTGTAAGTAGCTTTACCTTCTCGCTCTTCCTCACTTCACCCATTCTTTACGTTAAAATAAGCCCTTACCGTGATTAGGAGGAACATTTTTGGGATTAAACGAGGTGGTCCATTAGGGGGGGAGGGAGGGAAATCGCAAAAAAAACTTTATTCGGCGGTTATTGTAAAGACTTTTAACGAGCAACTTATCTTTGGAAGACTAACGAATAGTAATTTATTAACTTATTTATTTACTGGGTAATTACCTACTCAATTACCAAAGTATCTGCTTATTTATTTTTGCAAAATGCCTGTCTCTGAGAAGAAATGCTACTAAACTATAACTCGCCAACTAGCATTCAAAACACCCTGCAAATTTCCCGATATCCTTCTATGCCAAACGTAGAAGTTCGGAGGAAGACGGGCGAAGAGAGCGATAGTTCCCAATTCGAAATTTTAACAATTTCACTGAGAACCTTTTAGGTCCGATGACCCCTACGTGCTGGCCTGCGGCGAGCCCACCTACCATATCCTTCCTGATAAGACCTCAGCTGTCGAGAGAGCGGCTTCAATTTATAGGAACAGGTAAGACAATTAGCAATACTCGCAAAGTACGTACAATATTATAAATAAAATACCAGTTCTGTTATGTTTTTCGGCAGTAATTCTGAAACTCAATAAGAGTGATAGACTAGGAGAAGATCTTTGGCGTTGAAATTTCTTGTATAAGATGGAGGAGAAGGAAGAAGTTGTTTAAAAAATTGAGTAGATATCGTATACTAACAACCTAGCGATTGGTTGAAGATTCTTTTTTGGGGCTTTTAGTCTCTTATTTCTCAAGAAAATTCGACTGAAGTAAATTATGAGTTATACTTGTAAACGTTTTTAGGCTCCAAACTTTGACGTCCTGCATTTGTCGGCATCCTTTACTTATGTTCCCTGAATTGTCAGCTAGAAAACACTTTTCTCAGCAAACCCAGGAAATTCCACGAAAAAGCAAAGCTTTAAAAAATTTCTTAGCAGAATGCCAAACCCTTTTTCAGACGTAACACTGACCTTTGCGAAAACGACAAAAGTCTGAGCTTGTCAAGCAACTCGATGACTATCCAGTCCAGGCACAGTATGACTGCCAAGGTAGGTTTCCTTAAAATTTCTAGCTTTTTTGCCCATTTCCACAATTTTGTAGCCAAGAAGTAACTATAATAGTAAAGAGTTTACAACGTCGTAGCTTTAGGTCTCAAAAATGGTGGAATTTTGGGGTGCTGAGACTCCTTTTGCAAATTTCAATCGCAAAAAATCATCGACATGCTACGAGCCTGGGCTCATAGTGGTAAGTTGGATCCTCTTCTACCCGTAATTTAAAAATAAGTAGAGTAAGCTCCAGGATGATGCTCCTCGCCGCCCCAACTACAGTAACACCATCCAGTCGATGACTCTAATCGAGAACAGTTTGACGAATTTCTCGCTGAACAAGTAGGTTTCTAATAAGGTTTTTAAAAATTTTTAAGCACATAATTTGTAAAGTAACTTTTCTAAATAAACTTTTTGTCTCAGAGCTGCAAAATGCGCTTAAATAATTCTTAAAAATAATTTTTATAGCATCAACAACATGTTCAATTGCCGCCACCCAAAAAGCCAGGTCTCTCCGTATCTACTGTGGCCATTCAGGTTGGTAGAGCTTATGTCTTTCTTGTAGACGTAAGTGTACAATTTTTATGCCTCATTACACGATTTTTTAACTGCTTTAACTAATAACTTTATTTTATTTTATAAAATACACATATAGTGGGCTCAAGAAAGGACTAAATAGAACTTGAACAGAAAAAACACGTGCATAAAATAAAAATCAAAAAACAGCGATATGTAAGAGGCACTAAAACTCTTTCTCTCCAAGTAGGGTAGCTGATAGTCTGTATATTTACGCAGGAGTAAAGAAATAGAATGAACGATTAAGTAAATTTTATAATGGAAACATAGTTATACAGTAATTGATTGCTTTTTACTGAAGTACTGATGTGAAAAGTAGCCGAATAATGATACAACAAGTAAGGGAAAAGTACCTATTTGCTGCCAGAAGCAATTAGTTTTTCCCTGTATTTATCCGGCGCAATAAGAGTTTATGAGTAAACAAATAGACTGTTAAATAAATAAATAAACAAAAAATAACCCTTTAAAGTGCTGCCATAGTTTGTTAACAGTTAGAAAGAGAAACTGGTGAGTTTTTCTCTAAGTTTCTTCCTCTTTTGAAAAAAAAAACTAAATCCATCTTGTTTTCTGCTGTTTATTTCAAGACCGTGCATAGGATTCTGAGTTCGTTTTCAACGTTGAAAAACCCAAGCTATCTAGAAATTTCCTTAAACAGAAGGATAATATCCTCATCGTTCGCATTCAATGGCAATGACGATGGCGCCAAGGAGACCTTTCCCTCACACAGCTGGCGGGGCTCTTCCCCTACCTTGCTTTAAAATCCATCCATTATGATTCCACCGTAACGAGGCTTCAGAATTCCAAAATCTTCCAAGAAGATGCTGCCATTTCACAACGTTTGCATTAAAAATTGCTTGAAATAATGCAATAGGCTTGAATATTCTTAAGGCATGATTTTTATTGAAGATTAAGGAATATTCTAACCAGTGACACTGTGAACAAAGCAAGGAAATTTCCCTAGAACCTCTTTCGATAATACTAGCAGAGCTCTCCTAGAATTTTCTCCTTTAACCTAACTCCTAACTTGTCCTTAAGCATATTACACTTAGCGTAAGGACAGTAACGTAGAGTAAAGGACAACTATTATATAGGACAACTACTAAATCCTCTAAATCCTTAGCAAAAGCCAGCATACTGTATCCGCTAGCTAAATGTAGACATAACATCGCCTGCATGTCATTATACTATATATTTGACCTAATCAAATAATTCATTGGACATTCGAATAAGTCCTCCGATTGTTCGAAAGAATCGACTTATTCGAAGAATTTTATTTTCTAATAAAAACCCAAATTTTGAATAATTCGATTGGTCGGACTATTCGGAGCGTTTTTTAAAATATTCCCTTTGTATCAATGGCGGTCGCAGAAAATAGAAAATTTTTCGGGGGGGGGGGGGGGAACCTCAGGCTGAAAATGGACGGGGCTGGGAACGGGGCCAAGAAAACTTGATTCTAAAATTTGCAAAAGTATTTTCAGAAATTTTTAAAGTTATAAACCGATGTTTCAAATCAATAATGAAAATTATTTTTAAAAATTCCCCCCTTTTTCAATTTTTTCTCACTGAAACATCTACTTTTGACTTGAAGGTACCGTAGTGGGGGTAGATTTCTGCTTGAGACCCAGCAAACTAGGGCAAACCCGCTTGCTTGTAAAAATTTGCTGCTTGAGTCGCAGAGATAGAGTCTTAGGCAATTTTTGAAATATTTCCAAAACATTAGAAAATTGACTAACCTTTTAATCACTGCTCCAGGAGTGAGCCATGCGTTGATCATCGATTTATTGATTTTTTTCTCAGATGGTCTCTCCATCCTTCTTCACATCGCGGGAGTCGATCGCAAAGCTGAAGTGACATATATTATCAAGACAGCAAATTTTTCCCAAGAAATTTCCCAAAATATCATAGAGCGTCCCAAAAGTTTCTGTAGCAACTCGAAAGTTCCGTCTTAAAAGTCAAAGTTCTTATCTACAGTAACCAAACACGGTACTTTGCAGCAACAAGGCGATTCTCTGCAATTTTTCCGACTGTATGCTATTCCTGTTCCTTTCACTACCGGCCGCATTTGCCAATATTATGGTGTGCCGACTCTATTGTCCGTAAGTAGTCACTCTCCACACATATGCTTCAACCTAGACGAACCACTGAAATTCAGGGTCGAAGTGCAGCACACAACGGGTCTTCAGCAGTTCTTCACTGTACTGGTTCTAATAATCTTATCACTGTTCGACCGAATTTGTCCCTATGCCCATGCCCTTCTTACAAGCACTTCATTTGTGATCTCTTCATTTATCGCCATAGGACCACATGTGAGTCGATTTGGGTTACCGCGGCCAATCACCAATCAATAAAAGGATCGATATTTCCAGATGATCATCGCCAAATCTGATCTGCGTGAAGTGAAGCCGTTCACTTCAATGGTATTTATGCCAGGTAAGCTGCTACTATGAAGGTGGATGTGGCTTACCGCAATATTTTCAGCCTGCGTCTCTCACATTACGTCAGTATTTCTGCTGTACCGTATACCGTATTCCTACCGATGTATTTTATTCACTATAGATTTTGTAATATTCGAGATACTCTTGTCTATATTTCCTGTTTACGGTGCTACACCGGCACAGAGCTTTTTGAGGTTCGCGAATTTTCTTTTCTTTTTAAATTAATTCATAACATACACTCTCTTTCGTGGACCAGGTCTAGTGAGGTGGGTGGGGCTAGGCACCGGCACAGGTCCAAATTGGTTACAACAGTGAGAATCGGCTTAATTTTCAGCTGTTTGGGCACGTACGGTGCCCTGACCCCGCCCACCTCGTTGGCTTTAGTCCGCGAAAATGAGAGTGCAACATTTAAAGAAAGTTACTGGCAAAAGTGTTGGTAGTTTTACTGCAAAAAGTGGGCGTGGCGATGTTATGATTGGATGATTCATTGATGTGGCCTATAAAGACAGCATATTCGTGAATTTTTTAAATGAAAGACTGACAAATACAAAAAATGAAAAAAAAAAACTTAATACGAATTAGTACTTAAAATCATTTTCGGCAATTTCCATGTGCAATTTTTTTGACAAAAAAAGTAAACGGGGAAAGAATGCCTTCCGTTTCAGTTACCAACTAACTTCTGTTGCGGTGAACCTCTCATTCTTATTGGTGCTGGTACTGTTTATCGATTGGATTGTGAGTTTGTCAACTTTATCAGTTAATCTCATCATAGTTTGGAAAATTCTTTATGAAAATATCGGCATTGATAGAAATAAATCCTTTATGGTTCGAGAATCGAGGGTCAGAGGTGGCTCCGTTAAGTTAGCCCTCCCTAGGCCAAAATCCTCGCTCAAATACATCTAATTCCTAAACATATGATTGAGATGAGCCTAGTATTATCGCATTAATGCCCAAAGAAATCGAAAATTCTAGAGAATCCCTAGGAGATTTCGTGTTTGGTAGAACCAAGAAACCGGAAAACGTCGGTTTTCAGACAAATTATGAACGAAAGGCGGAAAACGCGTGCAACGTCTCTTTCCAAAACGAGGAACGAGACGTGGAGACCATGCAGGACATCAACAAACTGCTCATCGAGAACATCCTTCCAAGCAGTGTCGCAGCGAAATTCCTCGCTCCAGATAGACCTGTTGATGTAAGCTTGAGCCTCAAAGCCTTTTTTATCGGATGTATTAAAATTATCGAAATCGCACTAATTCCAGGAGCTCTACGCTCGACAACACGAGAACGTGTGCGTGATGTTTGCGTCGATACCAAACTTTAAAGATTTCTGGAGTCAGTGGGATACCAGTCGTAAGCTGGAGTGTTTGAGGTTGCTGAACGAGATTATCTGCGAGTTCGACAAGGTAAGGGGGTTTTTTTCAGGGTTTGCTAGTTATGAAGGAAATTTTTTGAGGAAAATATAGGTACCATAAAATGGCCGTCCTAGAAATTTTTTGAGAGAGGAGGAGAACGCCCTAATTCAAGTGGCGTAGCCAAGGAAAAACTGGCTGTGAAATTTTTGAAAAAAAACTTTCAAAAATCAAAAATCAAAAATTAATGTTTTAAAATCAATAGTAAAAGGTTTTTGAGGGTGACCCCTTCTCAGTTTTTTTCTGGAGTGTAGGCCATTTTCGAAAGTTTTCCGACCCATTGTTGAAGTGCACCACAGGTACTGTAGGTGTTTTCCTCAAAAATTCTAAAGGTCTTAGTAGCGAAAACT
>KN551856.1:18943-29330 GCA_000797555.1 Oesophagostomum dentatum
TGTTTATCGATCAAAAACGACTTTTTACCGTTTATACCGCTTTGCGAGCTATAACGTTGTCACTGGCAGTTATAAGATCCATTACGATATAACTGCTTTATTTCCATTCTCTTCATTCTTACGCAGTGACATCCACCACACGGGTCATGTTTTAACAAGTTCCGTGCGGAAGAGCGGTGAAGCGAGGTGTGTTCGTTTTTCTCATGGGGCGATTTCTACGTTTTGTACCTAGGACGAATCAAAACTAGCCAGGAAAGTGAGGGGTTTGATAAACAGACACAATATCGTAAATCTTGCACCACTTTAGGCCTCTGAAGATGACGGTAAGGTCGAAACGTCGGGCCAAAATAAAAGTTTCACCGCAGACAAACCTCGTATGGCACAGTAAGTTGTAAGCTATTGAATACGTATGCCGAGGTTTAAAGAAGAGAGGACTTGGAGTCTATTAGAAAATGCTGTCATCCTTTCATCCATAACACTGGTAGATATTCTTAGCCAAAAGACCAGGTTGTCGAGAAAGTAAGAGGTAAGTTCATAGGTGCATTTGGAATAGGCGAAACTGTGCAAAAACTCGATGACTTTTCGTTACCGGGAGATTGTTTGGTACGGAGAACTGCTGAAATGCCACACGCTTCAGTATCCTATAAAAAAACATGAATTTTAATGATCTTACACATATGGACAAAACGTCACAGCTGTGCATGGTACGTATCTGCATCTTACAGAAGTAATTCGTATGATCCTCTCCCCCTACCTCTCACGGTGACCTCACCTGAATAAGGGGCGGACGCCTCACGTTTGATATCCTAGATCTTCTACTCACTCATCACTCAAGTCCTCGCGGACCACACACGTTTCCCTCACAGCTTTCGACTCGCTCACTACTGTAGTTTAAGAATAAAATATTCCACTGAACCATTCATGCATTCGGGCCAGAACAAGATCAAGAGTCTCCGCACCCACATACACCGCATTTCGGATTTCGCCGAAATCGAACGACGCATTGCAAAGTGGAATAACTTCTGGACGGGGCATGATATTGTCATCCCTGTACACCACTCAAATCTATGTATGAATACCCTCCAACTCAAATGAATAAATTAATAAACTTCGTCAAGGGTTCCTTCTGCTTCTTACCAAGCCTTGCGCTTTCTCCAGTAAAGGATCTTTGCGATACACGGTGTATCGCACCCACCTAGACCCCAGCCGACTAGCAGTTGTCATTACCGTGCTCTATGAAAGGACGCTGGCTCGAATCCTTTACAGTTCATGGCCCACGAAGTGCAAGGGGTTCATCATTGTTCCCCCAGTTTCCTACCAAGTGATGCTTTGCGAAATTCATCGTTTCAGATGAAATTACTAATTTAGGGTTTCTGGATCTAGTACAACGTAAAATATGGACTAAATTATTGCTATCTGAGAGTGGAACGATTTTAAATAAATGTTTCGCTCACAATACCTAGACTCAGAGTTGTGCGATATCGCTGCAGCTATGGATAGACCCGAGACTACGGTGACTTTGTTTGTGATGTTGCTCCATCGGAAGGCTCCCTGTCAAATCTCGGGACTATTGCTCGATGTCAAAGTTTTCAGTCACCGACTCACAGGAGGGGATCATTAACTCATCAGACCTTCGTTTATCGATGATCCTCAGAATGCACACAATATGACTTTTTCAAGCCCCGCATCGTTATTTGCTGTTCCAAATGAAAGGACTGGTGAGAGTAATTTTTCTTCCAGTTGTCAAATGTGACAACCATCATCTGTTCTTCATTTTTTTTAAACTCTCCATTAACTCGCAACGTATTTTCTAGGATTTTCGACGGTGATCAGAACGATTTCAGGATCAGCTACAGTCGAAGGATACCGCCGGTCTACTGAAAGCAGTGTTTCATCAGATAAAAAAGGTACAAGACATTCATATAGCAAATCACAGTTTTTTTTTAAATTGAAATGGCCTTTTATTCATTATGGCAACTTTCTTGATGACTCTATGCATGTTTGGCTTTCGGGGATCTGTAAGTTCGTTTGGTACTGTATGCGGCATAACTTGTTATATGATTATCTCGCACATCACAGACATTTTTATAGGTCAGGTAGGAACAAAACGAAAGCAACTTTAGACCAGAGTACGCTTTCGGCATATATGAGGTATGGATTGCTGATTATTACGAATCCGTCCGCAACCAACGCCTTGCCTATGGCACAGGAGCGTCGTACTTGTGCATTAATGCGCCGGACGCTCGCGTCGACACGACTCCATGGAATGACCTCTTAGCCTCCGTGACTACATCTGTGAAAGTATGTGCGGAAAGGTCGACTCTTGCCCACGCTGCCATCTTCAACCGCGAGCTTCACGGTCGTGCACTTGCATCGTGTGATTACCACTAACGTCTAATTATGACTTCAGACCATGGATATACTGCTTATTGGTCAAGCGACGTTATATTCTTAAGTTGTTGTAAACTGACGAGGAGCATCAAGGAAGAAGGCTTGTGAAAATGGAGTGGAGCTCACTACTATATGGCGCCGTAGATCGGCCTGATTTTTTAATAAATTTTTATTGGAAGAACAGGCTAGTGTTGGCTTGCGTGTTGAACTAAATTCTCGAATTTTAGGTTACTCCTTGATTTTCCGGTATTCGCCCAGTGTGGCATCTAAAAGCGATTATTTAATCACACTGCTGCTTGTAAAGAAATACATGGGAAGGAAATCACTCGCAACAAAACGACGAAGAGCAAAGTTTCAGAGATAGAATGTCCATGATCGATGTCCACTGTACATATTACATATTAGTAATATTACAACTTCTACGCTCTGTTGTTCTTTGACTAACAGGGTGACCATATGAAAAGCTAAATCCAGCATTCTGATTTGTGCGCTGGACTAATCTAAAAAAGTGATACTACTAGCTTTGAGATGGTAAACATGCAGATTTATTTTATAAAAAAAATTGTGATAAGAAATGACTAAAGTGATTAGAAATGTTTAGAAACAATGTGGAATTGAGTTTATTTTGTCCCGGTTATCGGTTGCTTTTGTTCGAGATTGTGTGCTGATATATATATATATATATTTCTTATGAGTATTTTACCTCAGGTAATTTTTAGCAAGTCAATACATGGAAAGATCGAGGCTTAGCGGTAGACCGAAGAGTTTAATCGACTAAAGTTCAATCCATCTTTAATCCATTAAGAAAGAAAAACCAGCACACATTCTCGTCAACAATGCTTTCGTAATGTCACATTTATTGTTCCTTATTTTTGACAAACTGTTGTAATTCGTCTTTTCAAATAAATTCTCCCTTTTCGTCCTGCTCGCTATTTGACCAATTGAACAACATAGGGAACTCATGTGTAATTCGACTGGCAGATTATAGTTATTGGTTTTATACAGTAAATTGGGCTGGAAAATAAACGGGATGTCACGGAGAATTTACATTAACGGATACGGATTGTGACTTCTAGGTGCGTTATTTTTCACTTTCCTAACTCACACGGAGGAGACACTTCGAAGCGAGTGCTTGGATGAGGAACTACAGAACTTTGGAACTTTCACTGTGACAAAATGTGGCTTTGAAGTGCTAAAACTTCAGCTTACTGAACTTTTAGCGTTTATTATAGTTGGTGTTGTACAGAACAGAATCGTTGCGATGATTGCTTTACGATCTAGAGATGGTCGAAACAGTAGAACGAAACGTGCGGTTATGGAACACACAAATTCTCGTGAATTTGCGGTTTTCGTCTGTTCTGTGATCTACCCACGTTCTTTGCGGCTGTATTCTTCGACGCTGAAAGGTCGATACAGGAAGGTATCGCCTTAATAGCCGTTTGTTACGTTAGGTACAGTTGGCGAACGATGATTGGCTTACTACCATCATTGGTAGTAGACAGTTACACGGCTTTAAAGTTCACTAGCTCGATCATTTACCTTATTCTTCGCCTCTGACCAAAGCAAAATGCACGGAAGACAGTTGGCAGAGACCGTTACTTCATAGTAAAAAGAATTGACAGCACTTTTCTTACACGGATTTAAATAAAAATAAAATTTTGACAACGTCTTTTAGTTTCGTACCAGCGTTGCACTGTCGTTCCCGAAGATTTCGAGGTATTCTCCAGCTTTATTCACAAGTTCGTCAAGGTGGTTCAGCAGCAAAGCACACGATGACATGATTTGTATTGCTAATAGTAGTAAACCCTTGTATCAATTTCAGTCGCTACGTCATCATGACAGGTCAGAAGGTTGCGTTCATCGACGAATCGGCCAATACACAATACAACATAAAAGAGTTTTTGAAGCAACTCGGCGATGCGCATGAGCCTGGCGGATGTTTGGCGAGGGCGTCTACGAGATCGGTAACGAAATGCAAGAGGTCCGCACTAGAAGAATTGTTGATGTTCAGAAGCGAGGAAGAGATGGTCTTAGTGTTGTGAAGTTCACATTCACAGCGTTTCCGAAGCTCTCGAGCTGATTCGTTACCCTTATCTGTCTTGTTTTTATTTCACTTTAAAAATGCACTAGAAATAGCGCATCATAAAAATCAATCGTAGTAAACACTTTATATCCTATGTAGTACCGAACTTTGGCAATATGGCAGACCTACTGCGGTTACGCATGGTGCATCTGCGTTGGCGCGAAGCGAAACAAATAGCCCAGGTATATTGTTCCATAAAAAATAATTGCACTGCTGATGTTTCTTTTAATAAAATACGTTGGCTATTTGCTTCTGGTGAGCTTCATTCTGCGAAGGCGGTAGAATGGCTAAATAACGCACAAATTGAGGAGATTCAGAAAGCAGCAAGGTTCCTACGAAGATCGTCTCCATAAATGATCTCCAGTAGCAGGAATAACATGGTGAACTAAGTTTAGAGGTGGGGTGTTTTTTTCCAAACAAAAAATTTAACGCATTTTTTTTAAAGTCACGATAAAAATATGGAAGGTTGCATTGTCAAATTTATGTAATACAGGATTACTGAGTCTTATGCCTTATAAGGCAGTGATCCAGGAAATAGTCTGAGTATAAAGTTGCAAAAAAAAAACGATGCTGATGAGAAATAGCTCTATCCAGCCACATAATTTAAAAACCAGGACAACTCGTCCACGATTGTCGTCGGCAGAATATGCGCTTGTATGCGTTGTCATGGGAAACCAGCTATGAGACTTCCATACTAATTGCTTCAAGGCTTACCACTTTCGCAGCTTGCAGCTCAAAACATGGTAGGTTTTTGCATTCGAAAATCGTTCACTGCTGGCCAGCGAACTTCTGAATGTGGGCTTGACTATTTCTATGCTCTTGAATCTACGATTAGCCGGTTTCAGCTGCGATTTAGGAGATTATCCTACGCTTAGACAGTAAATCTTCAGAAAAGAGTCTTATTTTTGTATACGCAAATTCACTGCATAGACTCATGGAGAACCGCTTGGCTTTTAGCTCTACTCTTTCTTCTATTTATTAAAAATAAATGCATATTTATATAAATGCATATGCATATTTGTCTGTTCAAAATTTTTTGAGTGTGTGTACCTGGATAAAAACTTAAGTGCGACTCCTGAGAAATTTTATCTGTGAAGTTTGCATTACTTCTAAGGCTTGAAATGATATTGACGGCGTGAGAAGAATATTAATTACTGATTCGATATGTTGTTCAACCAGTCTACGTCTTAATTATTGCTTTTTTTCTATGTTCCAGCGGTTTTTTTCTTTGCCAGTTCTAGCCTTTATCTTCTAAATACGTACAGTTTTTTTAAAATTATCTTTAAGAGATTATTATTATCTCTGGGCTGATTGAACAGCACTCAAAGAGCTGTGATGTCACCTTAATTTTAGCTTGCTGCACTTTACCACTTTAAAGAAAGTCGAATAAATGTTTGAAAGTGATCCATCTGGAAAATTACAATTAGTAAATAAATAAATAATAAATAAATAAAAGAATTAAACGTAATACGCGGATGAAATGCCATTGGTAAACGATATTAATGAACTTTTGAGTTTTTTCGTTTAATTGTTTGAAATAACTGATCAAAAGAGGTCATTAATTGTAAATGCATTAATCGGCTGTGGCCATAAGGTAAAGCACCTGATTCATAATGGAAAAAACCTAGTGATACGCCAGCTGAGAAATTTTTACAGATTTCCAGGCTACGCATTTTTTTTAGCGAAGGCAGCTTCAGTACTTTTAATTACAGCTGCTATCTCGCTTGCGACCAGCGAAGAAAAAACAACAATCAGTGACTCGTCCGAAGGCCGAGCAGCAGATTCCTGATTTGGACGAGTTTCTTTTGAAAAGGGACTATGCTGCTGCCATATCGCTTCTAGAGGTAAGATGTTTTCAGAATCAATGCTAAAGCAGTGTGACTCATATCAAGCAGTTGTTTTTTAGTTTAAACAAAAGAACGGCGAGAAAAATGAGACCACCGATCTCTGGCTTGGTCATTGCTACTTCAGATCTGGCGATTATAAGAAATCTCTGGAGGCAAGCATCTTCTATCTTCGAATGCATCAATACTTCTTTTTTTAACTAATTTTTCGACAGGTATACGAAGGAATGAAGAATGGCGGCAGCGAGAACCCTGATTTACCTGTCTACCTGGGAATCTGCTACTTTTACCTGGGAATGTATGAGGACGCAAAAAATTCTGCTGAGAAAGGTAAGCTCTACGCGGTCGCCACAAAAAGGTTCTAGTTTAAAAGTGCCTTAATTTTCAGCGGAGAGGACTCCTCTTCAGAATCGGCTTCTGTTCCATGTATCACATAAACTTGGCGAGGAAAAGCGTCTGATGGCACATCATCAGCTGCTTGGGGTAACCTTTCTTCAATAAGGAACCGATTCCCCTCTTCTTCTGTACTTGCAAGGGCGACGCACTCTTCTACTGCCTAGCGGGTGCGGGTCAAAAGGCACGTCGCGCTCCTCTGATTGGTTGATTTTCTTGCCGAGCGACGACTCGAAATTCTTTTTGATAAAGAGCACGGTGCTGTTGTTGGTATCCACATGAAATAAGGGTCTCTATAGGGCTGTATTTTACATATGAAGGGCTAAAACACCGTTCAAACTCAATTTCTGAGGTGGCAGGCGGTACTGAGAGAAGTCGCGCGCGGCATCGCAACGCGGCGAAGTCTGCGGCGTTCTCCCTGACTGCCCTCCCTGCATAGCTGCCAACGATGACGTGTTCAACTGGTGCTAGAACATGTTTTGACATGAAAAATTCGTAAGGGCATGGCAAATCCTATTCTCACCTGTATATATTGCATATCTTTTCGCCGGAAGGCGATCAGGAGGTACGCCGCATCGCAGACTTTGCCGCGTTATGATGCCGCGCGCGACTTCTCTCAGAACTGTCCATCATATCGGGAAATGAGCTTGAACAGTGTTTTACCCCTTCACGTGTTAAAGATAGGGCTTCGGAGAGCCATAGTTCATGCGGATACCAATAAGAACAACGTCTTCTATCTCAGTAAGGAATTTTGAGTCGTCGCGCGCGGAGAAAAAGTCCACCAATCAGAGAAGCGCGATGTACCTCGTGACCCGCCTCCTTTTTCACCGGAAAGCTAGCTAATATCTCCTATATATTGAGTGAAGTTGTTAACAAATAGATGCATTTCAACTAGCCATATTAGCTTTTTGGATAAATTCTAAAAATCAATAATATTTTGCAGCACAATACTAAAATTTGTGATATCAAAACCTTTCCAAATGCGAGTTCTATCTATGTAGTGTCATGTTTGTCTTAAAAATAATTAAGCTTACCAGTAAACCGCCCATTACGCAGTACACCGTGGAGCTCTTCTCCGATTGGCTACAGGGCCCCACCCACCAATCGCAGCACCCTGAGCGACAAAGTACTGCAAAATGCGCAAGAAACTTTCGGAGGAACTTTGCTTTTTCTTCAACCTGTTTAGTTTGTTTGACTGCTAAAGGGAGTTGGAGGAAATCTGAAATTTTAATTCACTATTCATTTAATTACCTATGGAATAAGAGTACGAGTAAGTGAGTACGTTAAGGTCATATCTAATTATAAAATCAATTTTTTTCAAATTAACCGTCTGGCTTGCAGAACACCCTGGAAGATCAGCTTTCTTTGGCATCAATTCATTATATGAGGATGCACTACACAGAAGCTATTGAAGTCTACAAGTCTATACTTCAGGAGCACACGTAAGTTAAAGGGTGTCCCAAGCCCTGAGAGGAGATCTATGACCAGCTCACAGCATCTCAGTCCGCTGAAATAATTTAGTAAATTTTTAAAAAAATCAGTTGCCCTTGTTGGCATGGTCAGATGCAATACAAAGCATTTTTAAACTTTATTTTACAGAAATATGATAGCACTGAACGTCTACATGGCTATGTGCTATTATAAAATGGACTATTTTGATGTAGCACAGGTAGGACGAGTTTCTTGCAGGTAGACTTTAGAAGTAGTAATTTGTTTAGGAGGTCCTAGCAGTCTACCTTCGCTCATTCCCGGACAGCCCCGCAGCGCTGAATTTGAAGGCCTGTATCACATTCAAAACCTACAACGGCAAAGCTGCCCTAGTGAGTTTTTGAGAAATTTTTCTGTAGAAAGTGTAGTTATTGATCGTTTCTCCAGCCTGAAGTAGAAGTGCTACAAAAGGCGACACTTTATCCAGCCGCTGCTGAGCTGCTACGTCATAATACGGTAAGATTCACTAAACTACAGTAAGACGATGAGAATAAGGCTGACGATTGCCTAACTCTGGAGTTTAGGTAGTGTTCAAGGATGGCGATGGCGCTATGCAGGTATTTCCAGGACTGATGGATACGTTGCCTGAAGCAAGAGTAAATTTGATTCTGTACCACCTCAAGAGAGGTTTGTTTTTTTTTTACTTTATACATACTGGCCCACAGGGCTGTGACGTCACTGTATTTTGTATAGTCGTTTCAGATGTAAAGAATTTGTAGCTTCAGTACATAATTGTTTAAATGATGACCTTGATTACCCGGATCCTCGAAATTTTTAGAAAATAGAGGAAAAAATGGAAAAGTGTAATAAAGAGAAACAAAATCGAAATCCTACCATACAAACGGTATGATTAAAGAAGGGCAATACTAGGAAAAAAAGTAGAATATTGAACCACAGCAGTTACAGTTTTGTCTAAACTTTTAAACTATACTCATAGTTTTGTCCAAACTTTTAAACTATACTCTCTTTTTCGCGAACTATGACTACTGAGATGGGCGGGGCAGGCACCCAAGGGATGCTGGTCGCATTCAAGCAGGTTAGAACACGGAGAACTAGCGTTGGTGCATGCTGCTGGTGCGCCCTTTTCGTTTCGACACACATCTTTGCTTTTCAAGTTGCTTTTGACTCCCTTTACAGTCCAAAACAAGTTTGGCCCCGCCCACCTTACTAGTCATAGTCCGCAGAAAAGAATATAGACATGCGGATTTTCTGGATACTTATTTTCATTCAAAATTTCTTTCAGCAATACCAAAATAAGCAGCAAGAAGTGAAGCATGCACAAAATTACTGTTTTCGAAACTAGAACTCATGATCTGGATGTGTCTTTTGTCACGAAAAAGGTGTACGACTTTTTTCATGGATCTAGCTCTTTATAGCAGGCATTTGCTGCCCCATGTGCGTGTCTGACTAGGTTAAATGCTCATGAGCTCCCTCCAGCGATTTTCTTTATGCTGATGTTTTCATAATTCCATTTTCTTGTTTGTTCCTTCATCGAAAGCGATTAGCGTGGGGATTTTCCATAAACCTCGAAAATTTCGCTTATCCTTTCGTAAAGGCGGTGCTATTGGCGCCATTGCATTAGTGATTCCGAACCAGCTGAATGCAACAAGCTGAAAGTGATTAACTCTAGCCCCTCTAAAGTGCCTAAAACACTTCGAGCACAGAAATATCCATGAGTATTTAGAGGACATCGAAAGCGCTATGACGCTCTGCAACGATTTGGAACCTCAGTCTACCACTGAATTCCTAGTGAAGGCCATAACGTTTGCCTACTGGGGACAGCTGAAGGAATCTGTAAGTGGCTAGCAGCTTGCCCACCTCATTAGCAAGTCAATCTCAACTTTTAATATTGAGAAGGATCATCTCAAGACAGCCGAGCAGTTTTTCAAGATGGTAGGGGAATCTCCCTATGATACGGGTGATTGCTTGCGCTTTTTCTGTCATTCATTGAATTTTCGATTTTTACATGAATCTGTAGAAGGATCTCTCGTCCTTTTGTAGATACGATTCCTGGGCGACAAAGCATGGCATGTTCCTTGTTTCTAAGTGGTCAGTATGAGGACGCCTTGGTCTATCTCAATTCAATTCAGGTAAGGTTTTTCACTGTGAATGCATATGTTTGGATTCATTTCCTTCTTGACTGAGCTTAAGATTCATCTGTCTAGTTATTTACCTATTTATTTATTTA
>KN551882.1:0-16836 GCA_000797555.1 Oesophagostomum dentatum
CTAAAGCTGTAAAGAGCAACATCGCTGTGCGAAAAAAATAGAAACTACGAAATGGATCTGCGCAACCATCACGCCCTCAGGCATTTTGTTGACCTGCTGCTGCCTCTTTCAATCGCCGAGAAATTTTCTATTGCGAAAATTCCCGCGAAATTTTTCCATCTCGAAATTTCCCGCTGAGCCATTTTGCGGGTAAAAAACTAGAAGCCGAGGAGTATATGGAGATGGATCAAAGATATGCTATTTCCTAGGTATAGAATTACGACGTGGCCATTTGTGGGAGATTTCTGAGATTGATTTTGCTAGTTTTTCTGCTCTCTACCGGCAGTTCTACTGCATTTGCGATTCTACGGCTCTTATTTCACAATGGGGCAAGCAGACCTGCTTTTGGACAAGGCTGTATCTGCGGTAAAATTTTCAATGGGGACGTTTCAAAGTAAGGGTTGAAGGTTTGCTTAGATAGGAGCATTCAAGTAACGGCTTCAAGAGCTTCTTTATTATGGAAATAAAAATTTCTAATACAGGGAATCCAGTTAGTTGGTTAATTTTGCAAGAGGATTGCTGACATACCGACTACATATTTTACCGAAAGTGTTGAATTATGGAGTAGTTATACCCCTTGAAAACTCTTTTTTTGTCGAAGCCTAAGTTGTTTCGACAGAACCTACGCTTCGACTAGACCTTTCATCCACTTGGAGAAAAGAAATCGATGGTTCATGTGAGCCTGTAAGCTTGCAAAAGGTTATGCTTTACAATTTAGTCACAAAACGAGTGGGTGAAATAAGGGCCGATGAGAGCTGTACTTTGTACTCATATTTCTAGCATAAGTTTTGAAAGTAAATAGAACCATGTCTATACTGATCTATGTGATCAGAAACCACGAAATGAAACCATGCGTGTTGATTCGATGAATTCCAGCAGAGAACTGGCGACGGTGGCTTAGCGTTTCGAGCGCATCTTCGAATCGAACCACTTGTTTCTATTTCAGCTCTTGTGCTACACTATCAGTGATCACCTTCATAATTCCTAGCATGTGTACTTCTTATCTTGTCTTCGACTTTTTGTCTTTTTGCCTTATCCATCCTTTCTCGAGGATTCCTGGTGACCACTCCTTTCTCTAAAAGTTCTTATGCTAAGGCCTTATGCCGCATCCGATTCGCAAACGTTCAGCCGGTGGAATATTAGGAAAACGGTTTTCAGACATTGAGACAGATCGAACGCCCCTTTTCATAAATGCAAGCCCTTATGCCTGCCTAGTTTTTGTATATATTTGTTTGGTAATTTTGCTTCCCGCTTTTCTTGTAGATTTGTTCGAATTTTTATCTCAGTAGTCCGACATGATATATGGGCCAATCTTATAGAAGAAAAAGCATCTTTCCTAGTGAAAAAGGTCGTAGTTTTTAAAATTCTCAACCTTATTTATGCACTGAGATGCGCAAGCCATACTATACAAAAACAAAGGAAAACATATACTGGCGCAAATGTGGATTAAATTTCAGAAAACTTAGGAAATATCACTACAATGAACAAGAGAAAGAACAGAGCACAGGCTAAAAGAGAAAAGGAACGAGCTGCTTTGTCCTATTTCTAGATAACGTCATGTTTATTGCTGACGTTTAAAAGTAAATCAGGACCGCTGAAGTTTCCATAGTAGCAGAGAAGAGAAGAGAGAAGTAAGTTTTCATAATAGTTACGTATTTTTTTGGGTACCCAGTCTTTCAAAGGTTGCCCTGAGGATTTTAGCCAAATATAGCGGGGTAGATGTTATCATTTTCGCCTTTCTATAGTTCTTCAAGTTTTCTTTTGCCTTACAGGTTTTTTAGATGGAACATTTATTTCTGACTTCTGTGGCCTGACGTTTCGATGATTCGCCGTCTTCAGAGGCCTGAAGTGGCACAAGATTTGTGAATTGATTTGCGCGATTTGTACGCTTCTTTTTAGGAAATAAGTCACAGGATGGAAGAGCTATGTATAGATAGGACTGGTGCTAGCAGGGGAATTTTTAGTGGTGAAGGTTAAGGCTAAAAAGGGGCTTCAGTAAGGACAGGGTCAACGTAGATCGGGTTGTGAAATTAAATTTCTAAAAAAAATATTCAAGTCTTTTGATTTTCAAAAATAAGGTTTGTTTTGGAGAAGGTCATTTTTGGCCAAATGGTTGTCTTTTCATATGATATTCCGCTAAAAATGTCTTCCTTCCGTTTCTCCATAATGAACAAAATAATCGTGCGTGCGTGAGTTGCGCCGTTTAAGTAGTTGTTTCCTTAGTCTTGCAGGCAAGATCCTTTGTAGGAATTTGAGTTCGTCGGTTCTCCTGTTCACTGGCCTTTTCTACATTGTAAATAAAAGATTTGTCAGATGAATATGAATGAAGTTTCTGTTTCGGTAAAGAACCCGGATAAGGTGAGATAGATGCTCGTAGGATTTTTCTGCACAGTCCGGTGGGCGTTCAACTGCAGCTAGTTCAGAGAACATGCTTTTTGCGACATTTTACCAGCAATCGCTTCGTACGTAAGATTAGTCTACTAGATTAAGATTAATTCTAAAACTCTCATAAAAGGGGAAAGGGTAGTTGCTTTATATATGCCTGAAGCCTGAAAAAAATGAATATCACGTTTTGGTTTTTGATAGAGCGAGCAAACGAGCTGCGCATGAAATCTTCATTGGGAAAGATGCAGTTAGCCTAGTTCTCCAGAATCTTCTGTTATTCGCTCATGAATGAAATCGACCGAGGTATACTGCTCTTCGCTGACTGACAGTTCACGGCTTACTCCTAATCAGACTAGTGGCACTGTTAATCTAACAGATGTGTCTGCGATATCTGAAGCTTTCATTCGAATAAAACTTAACAGATCTAACTGTACATCCTACGTATGTTTCCTTCCCTTCTTGTAGAAAACTTATTTTAACAACTTGTTGGTTTAACGAAGAAGAATTCAAGAATCACAATTCCTTACACCTTTGTGCGATTAGTAAAGCAGGAATTATTTGAAAGAAGACTTTTTTTTTAAACATTTGAACTCATATCATACATAGGAAACTCAAACATCACCTTAAAAATATGTAGAGTAGCTGTTGGAGTTATATCTCGATGCCTTGTTCATATTGCGATTTAGCGCTTCGATTATTTTGCTTGAAGTAAAGTAGCTTTTTCAGTAATTCCGCTTCAGATAAATGGGAGCTTTGTCGAAATTGGACCAGCTGCGGATGCTGGGGTCTGCACTTTCCTTCAGACATTACGGTCCAGGACTGTGTGGTTTCGCTGCATTTTTGGCAATCATAAGATGGTACAGCAAGCAAGCTAAGTAAGCCTATGGTTTTACGGGAAGCTATGAGCGACTTTTTAATCTACTACATTTCAAAAATCCTATACTTCAGAGCCACGAAATCAAAGGTATTCGTGACGAAAAGTGGACAGAAGCCGAAGGAGAAGATCCACGTCGATGGCGCTTTTGCCCGGAAGCTCTTCCGCATTCTCAGAATCCTCATTCCGGGACCTCTCTGCATGGAGGTTCGAATCTTCGGCCAGACTTTCAGGAACAGAAGCCAATAACTTCACTTTAAGGTTTTCTATATGGTTGTGATTGCTGTAATGTTGATATGCAGGACATACGCTGACCTGTACATGATCACAAAGGCCACTAAAATTGAAGCGTAAGGCAGATAAATTGCGTTTCTACCCATTTCATAAAATACTTCTGTCTGCTACTTCAGAGTGATCATCGATCGTAACCAGGCTGGGTTTATTCTGAATGTTGTGCAGTACTTCCTTGCAATGCCAGCAATCTCGGTGACGAACGCTATTTTGAAGGTATGCAACTTATTTCATCCCCGTTCATGAATTTTAACATCCTCTTCTCTAAATTCTCCCCCTCCCTCACATGATGTTTTATTGTTTTATGGCTATCTACAATCTGTATTTGTTTCATAACAGCAGTAATGTCTGGTGGTTTCTTCCCGTTGTTTAGTTTTTCTTTCACCGCAGTGGTATGTCGAAAAACGAACCTGGTAAAAATCGACTCTAAAGAGGATGGGTAGGACAACCCTTATGAAGTAACAAACATCAAGACCCTCTCGGCGAGTGTAGATATAAAATTTAAGCGAGTGGCTGCGGTGAGGACGCAAAATTTGCGCTAGTTCACTGGTTAATCATTTTGACCTTGAAATTATTCCTTTTTTCTGAAAACTTTCTTAAAGGCAGCATCCACGCTCGGAACACTTTCTGAGTTCTTGACGGATTCTGAAAGAGGAACTCAAAAAAGGGTTGAGGTTCAAATTTCTCGGCTTGAAAATCATTCCTGACTAAGAAAATCGCTCCAAAAGACTCGTCCGCAATTTCCTGGACGAGTTCTCCAACTAGCTTTTCGCGCTAGTTAGAGCGCTATAACCCCTGGATATGAATAGGATTGAAAGTCTCCTCCATGTCCTCGCGCTTAGGGCGGTAGACGACCCCGATAGAGAACACACGGCGAAATAGAAAACTCGTCCGCGAGAATGAGAACGAGCTTTCTGGAGCGATTTTCTTGATCAATAATGACTTTTGAGCCGAGAAATTTGAACCTCAACGATTTTTTGGGTTCCTCTTTCAGAATCCGTCGAGAACTCAGAAGGCGTTCCGAGCGTGGATGCTGCCTTTAAGTAGCCTAGAGCGAAAAAAAGTTTGAAAACATCCCCCATTAAAATTATGGAAACGCCATTCGCTGTATCCATTTTTCTTTTAATATAAATTTTTGCTCTACTGCTCGTTGATTGCATCCCTTAGAACATGAAACACTTTTACGCTGCGCGCTTTACTTTTACGCGCATATATCCTGGGTACAGAGAGCTTTTCCTGGATGTTTCTATTTTAAGGCATGCATTTGAGGTTTTTTCAAGACTATCCTTCAAATTTTTAACAGTGCGGACGAAAACAGTAAAAATATCTGAAACGGACATCTGAGTAAAGATATGGCAAGGCCTCTTGCACCAAAACATGCGATACCTATTTTTGATGGAGCTTGTGTTTTTTTCCTAAAAATCGCGGAAAGACAAAGGGGTCTTGGAAAATGAAGTAGATAGCATTTTCATTAAAACTCTGATAGCCGACTATGGCTAACGCCCACATCTGCGCGCTGGAAATTTAAATGCAGTAAAAATCTCTATGTCGGAACATAAGACCATCGTCGAAATTCCGCCAGAAATTTCACTCTGATGTTGGCAGCAACTTTACTATGTATCCCACTAGAATTTTATCGTCTAGTTGTAGTTTGGACTGAGCGAGCTGAAGCTGAGATTCCGCGAACGTCTCACCAAGCACTTGTATGGAAAATACATGAAGTAGGTCGAGCTAGATAATTAAAAGAAAAATTTTATGATCTCATCTCTAAACGCTTACTTCTACTCATTCAGAGGATTCACGTTCTACAAGATGTCCAACCTCGACAACCGCATCCAGAATGCCGACCAGCTTCTCACGCAGGACGTTGACAAGTTCTGCGAGGGTCTCGTCGAGCTCTACAGCAACCTCACAAAGGTAATTACGCCTACCTTTTTTACAGTGTGTAATTGCTTCCTTTACAGCCGATCACTGACGTGCTACTCTACGTGACCCGAATCGGTGGAGCGCTGGGGTGGGGCGCTCCTTCCATTCTCTTTGGATATCTACTTGTATCTGGAGTTTTCCTGACATACCTTAGGCGACCAGTGAGCCATTTTTACTCAAAGGTGGCAAAGCTGGAAAAGATTTTACGGTTTTTTTTAGATTGGCCGATTAACAGTGCAGGAACAAACACTGGAGGGCGAGTTCCGATATGTGAACTCTCGTCTGATTATGAACAGTGAGGAAGTCGCTTTCTATCAGGTAACCTCGACTCTATTCCAGTAAAACGTTATTTTGTTCGTCTCAAAAATGTTCGAAAGCAAAACCACTCTCGGGGCCTGGCCAAGTATCTAAATATCTAAGCATTTAACTATTTAAGAATTCGTTGGTCTTAAAAAGCATCGAAGGCAAAACGGCGATGGGCTGGCCATATCGTGAGAAATACTAACGACAGATGGACGAAAGGAACCGCCGAGCAGATTCCAAGAGATGTGAAACGTCCTCGAGGAACACCTCCAAAGAGATGGGCGGACGTTTTCGTGAAAAAAGATGTATCAGCTGGGTACGGTTCAAGAATACGGAATGGAAACTCGCGGACGGACCCAGTTACGAATTCTACCAGCATCTTGGATGACGCTAGTGAGAAAACGAAACGAATGGAAGAGATGCTGGGGCCACACAACTAGTAGGGATGGGCCATATGAGGATCAAAATATTTTGGTCATTTCAAAGGCGTTCAATTATCGTCTTCGCAAAAAAGCAAAACGACGATTCTGCATAATTACCCAGTTCTCATTGATATAGTGTTCAGCCCTTCTTTTGGCAGAATATCGTTTGCTCTTTCGCCTGATTTAATTTATTTTCGTCAAAAAGTCTACTTAAATTATGTGCAAGCACACTGCAAGAACAGTGTTTCCGCTTTAAAGATACTTTCCACGCAAGATGTCGCAGAAAGGTGTTCTGGATACCCAGGCATAATGGGTATGGCTGAAAACAAGCGTTTTTTTAAGGAGAGATCCTGATCCTGATCGCACAAGGTAAAAGGGAAGAATTTTCAGTTCGGCTTCGGTAGCAAGGGGAGTTGGGAAGCAGCAAGCGGTATAAATTTGATAGAGAGGTGACATTTACTCTGTTCATAGAAGACTGATTGACTCATTAAAAAACAGAGGAAAGTAGAATACACTGCAGGTGAAGGCTGGAAAGCTGATTACACGATGATGATCACACGTCATACGTCGTGATGATCATATCATCATAAATGATCATACGTACGCAGATCATTTCAGGGCAACAATCGCGAACGCACCGCTGTGCTCGGTTCATTTGGCAACTTGGTTAGTCACTTGAGGAAGGTTATATTGTTCAGGTAAACTTCTACGCTCTATCAACGAGTTGAGCATTCCTACCAATCTCTGCTGTTGAGGTTCTCGATACGTTTCGTGGACAACATTATAGCTAAATATGCCTCGAACGTAGTTGGATGGTATGCAGTCAGTCGGCCATACAACGACCTGACGAACGAAACGGTCAATAATATGACCAGGAGCGAATTAATCCAGGTGAGTAGAGTATGGCAATGAACCAGTCGGAAGGTTCATAATGTGCCTTCCGTAGTAAAATGTGGACGTCCTATAAGCTGACAACTGCTCATTATAGGCTTTTACGAGCTAGATTTTAAGTCTACTGCTGGGAAGCAGGACTTTAACTACCATCATCGATTTGTTTTGGGCAGCTTGCAAAATATCATTTCAAATCTGAGAAAAGGAATTATAAACAGCGTTGGTAACATGACACGTTGTCTTAGTCAAAAACAAAGTACCTAGGTAAAGGTTTTGACAAAAAACGTTGGTGTCCTGGGCTGTGATGTTCCAAAGTCCTATTCTCGAGAGTTAAGTATATTATACGACGGTTTTTAGGAACTCTACAACTCGGGCCGAATGATGTACAAACTGGCTGAGGCCCTCGGCCGCCTTGCTCTCGCTGGCAGAGAAATGACGAGACTTTCTGGATTCACCACCAGAGTCGACACTCTGCTGCATGTGCTCGACGATCTTGACAGCGGTAACTACTATACTTTCTGCAACAGCGCACCTTATTTTATTAAATGGGCGTTATTTTTAGGTTCCTATGAGCGCACCATGATAAAGGACAAGAGCGACAAAGACGAAACTCAGTTTTTGATGAGGAACTTGAAGGCTGGAGCTGGTAAGGAAGTTATCTGCAACCCACGCTGAGCAGTTTACTCACTTCCATTTGCAGGAGAGCTCATCGTCGAAGACAATGTGATTCGTTTCGAGCACGTCCCTCTGGTCACTCCTAACGGCGACGTTCTTGTAGAAGACTTGAATCTTGAGGCTGGTATTGTTATCCTTTTCCAGTATAGCCGCACGATAATTGGTAGCATCTTAGGTCCCGTCTGGTAGGAACGTGCTCGTGTGTGGACCAAACGGTTGTGGAAAGAGTTCGTTGTTCCGAGTACTAGGAGAGCTTTGGCCCTTGTTCGGCGGAAAATTGACCAAGCCAGCCAAAGGAAAGCTGTTCTATGTTCCGCAGGTATCTTCTTATGGGTTCTCGTGAAAATATCGAGCCTCTGAAGCCTTGATTTCTAGCGACCTTACATGGCTCTGGGCACGCTGAGAGATCAGGTTATCTACCCCGACCGTGCGCTGGACATGGTAAGAAAAGGATACACGGACAAAGATCTTGAGGACATGCTGGAGATGGTGGGTACCTTCTCAGAAGTTTTTTTTTATCAACTTGTTTGATTGCTTCAAAATTGCACAAAAATATCGCCTCTTACCAACTTGCACGGACAGCCTTGCGAGTGTAAACAATTATTCTTCAACTCTTACCTTTTTCAATTTTCGTGTGACTGTTTTATCAACACAGTTAACAACATACTTTACTGCACGAAATCTCTGTGCAACTTACTTGAAGCAATCGAACAAGTTGTCAAAAAAGTTCCTAGTTGAGTAAGGGTGGAATTTCAGGTGCAACTGTCACATATACTTGTCCGAGAAGGAGGATGGGATGCTACGCAAGACTGGATGGATGTACTGTCGGGCGGAGAAAAGCAGAGAATTGCTGTGAGTGCTGAATATTCCGGGTCCGCATCCAATTCATATAGTTACTTCCACTGGGAAAACGCTCCCTAGTGGAAATTGCTATCCAACAAGCAATTTGTCAGTGGAAAAAACGTTTCCGCTCGAAACATTCTCACAGCATCCAGGGCACGTATCCAAAATAGCTATTTCTACTGGAAAACCGCATATTTTGCCACAGCTAACTTTTATTAGATACGGGCGTTGTTCCCTCAGTCTAAGAGGAATGTTTTGAAGAATAAGAGCATTTTTAAGCACCTAAGAAACCTTCAGCCGTACTAAGCCATCCTTCGGGTTCATAAATATTCCAGGAAACTTAATGAGTGTTTGGAAGTGCTGAGTGCTACCTTACTAAGCTTAGAAACATTTATTTCAAAAACAATCTTTTATTCTTATACTTTCTTTAACTCACTTTTTACAAGAGAAAAACATGAGGGCTGAGGGTGAGAGAGCTACAGCACATTCGCTATCTACATAGTGCAGAAACTTCGAAACCGAAGGTTCTATTCGAAGTCATCACTTTTTTGAGATTTATTCAACTTAGCGTCTTTTTTTGAGAAAATCCAAAGTATGAAACAAAGAAGTTGAATTTTTCATTTGTTCTGCTCCACAATCCTGAAAGTGTGAAATGTTAAATAAAGAATACATAGCGAACAGCGCGTGCTAGCTTCAGCCCTGACTCCATCCCTCTAGGCAGTAGTGAAGATGATCGACAGCAGGTCACTCTTGTCCCTTCCCTAATTACCCTTTCAATATAGAGACGGCAACTTCTTTGAAGCCTCATGAATCTCTGAAGCAGTGATCGTCTATTTTTAAAGGTGTCAGTTGTCCTTCGTCAAATTCCGTGTTCTTTCATCCATGAACCTGTCATTTTAGATGGGCTTTTTATGATGCTCTGCTTCAAAGGTTTTTAGATGAAAGGATTGCCTATTTTCATGTCTATCTTTCGACTTTTGAACATAAAAGCAGGATCCAAAACATGAGCACTTTTTCCGAGCTGCAGCTGCCCAGCATTTGTTATATTTTGTATGCATTAAGTTGTTTAAAAATAATGTAGGTTTTTAGCCTTTAACTTTAAAACCACAGATCTCAAGTGAAACAAAACTTTGCTAGATAAGATAGGAAGCATTATAACCAGCACAGTTTTGCCAACGAGAAGGAAGTTAATTTATTCCTTCAGCATACAGTTCGGAGGTGGAGGCTGTGAATTAGTTGAACCAGTTTTAGCATCATCTTGTTTTTAAGCATTTCTCACGCAGGAGATTGTCGAAGTACTTGAATAGGCAAGAACTGAATATGATGAGTGGGACAGGGCTTCCTATCGTGGCTCGTTCAACTTCTGTAAGGCCGCCGAAAGAAAATTATGGTGATTTTTTTTTCTGGTTTGCAGCTGTTTTGATCTGTCACAGCTTCCTGAATCCTGACAAAACCATCACGGCTGAGAAATATTGTCAGCAAATAGACGCAATGCGCGAAAATGCTTCAACGCCTGCCTGCGCTCGGTCCACGACAAGCCCGACCAAGCAGCCGACCTTACAGAAGTTGAACGAGCTAGGCTATGAAGCTTCGTTTTGTCTACCATACTCGCCGGAGCTTTCATCTACTGACTATCAGTTATTCAAGCATCTCGACAATTTTTAACATGAGAAATGCTTCAGTAACCAGCACAACGCCAAGACTACCCTCAGCGGGTTCATAACCCCCAGACCTCAAAGGAATAAATAGGGTTCCTTCTCTTCAGCAAATGCTTATTGGTTACAACTGTCACTAATCAATAGAGTTTTGCTTCACTTGAGATCTATGCTTTCAAACTGAAAGGCTGAAAGCCGACATTATTTTCTAAACAACCTTATACATCATGAGCTTTTGGTTTGGCGATTGCGAAACCATCTCTGAGACTGCTTGTTTTCGTTCTCAGATCTTAGTGTTAGAGGGTAAGGCGTCGGACTTCTAAGGCTTCAGTGCTAACAAGTGTTCTAATACCTCTGACAGGAGTTTTTCGCAGCGAAGATATTCCCCCTCTAATACCTCATTCGGAGGTTTTTGAGCTAGACTGGGGGTTCCACTTACTGCTCAACCAGTAAAGCTTATTTCTAAAAACTGCTGGTTTCCAGATGGCTCGCCTCTTCTACCACCGACCGCAATTCGCCATCCTCGACGAATGCACTTCTGCTGTTAGCGTTGACGTCGAGGGTCAGTCAGCCAGCAAGGGTTCTTACTAATACAGTACTAGCGCCTCATTTCAGGAGCCATGTACAAAAACTGTCGCGAACTGGGCATCACCCTGTTCACAGTCTCGCATCGGAAGTCGTTGTGGGTTCACCACGAGTACTTCCTGCACATGGATGGCCGTGGCTCTTACCAGTTCGAGAAGATCGACGAAAGCACAGCGATGTTCGGCTCTTGAGTGGAGTCGCTGCCGCTTTTGTAGCCCTACTCGAATAGATGTTTATTTTTGAGCTAGTCGGTATTGGTGCCTTGCTTGCCTATGATGTATAGATTTCTTTTGTTATGCGCTAACTCATGCACTTCTCATGTACTAGGTTGAATCCATTCTATATCTCCCAAAAAGCTATGAATTCTCTAATGTAATGGTAAGATTGTCAGGGGAATGCTCATCTGTCAAACCGTCATCTTGTTTTAAGACGTACGTAGGTCAGTTCAGCTGCCGCAAAATTGAACGGCACTGTTCTCCATTCAGATGAACGTGCTAGACCGACCGCATGCGTTCTGGACAACGTCACAGCATGCGATAGAAGACATTTTCAGGCATTAATTTGTTCATTTGTTTCGTCATACCACGTTTAGTTCTACCTAGAAGGTCTAGATCATATTAAGTCCTAGTTGTGATTAGCCGCTTCACTGCCGCAGTTGTGAGCGGTCAGCCACGCACGTTTTTTCGCAGCAGGAACTATAAACTACCCTCTGTTCTGAAATCGAGGCCGATTCTGAGTCGCGCGCGTGCAGTCAGATTGACGGTGGAGCAGAGAACCAACAGCTCATTTTGCTGCAGTTTCGGCCAGAAGCTGTTTTTTTCTGTTTTCTTTCATTGTTACTTATGTATAGGGCTATATCGATTGTGCGAGGGCTCACCTTCTCGCCCAAACGTAAGCGGAATTAGTTGACCGGCTTCTGCTCTATCATCAAATTGATCACGCGCGCGGCTCAGAATCGGCCTCGATACAGAGGGTACACTGCTTTCGTAGTAGTCCCAGCGAACTCAAACTTACTGCTGGCTGTAAACAGTACGCAATGCCGACGTCAGGTTAGCATACAAGGACTAGAACATGATCCAAGCCCACATAGGGGGTCCTAACGAACCTTAGGAATCGTATTAGATACAAAAATACCAAATCCAAACAGCTGGTTTGAGTTCTATCGTTCCTAGTAATCTGACGTCGAAAATGCGCGCCGTCTGTAGTCGACAATTGAGCCCGCCCGCTGGGAGTCCTACGAACTGATTATGTTTTATCAAACAGTATCATGTTGATAGTGATACCTATATATGACAGTAAAGCCAAAGGTGGCTGTGACTTATGTATCAACTAGATTATTTTATTAAAACTTGTCACTTTTCACTTACTTAGAAAGTTCTCCTAATGCTTGCCTCAGTGAACTTTCGGAAGTTGTTGTTCAGCTACCTCTTCTAGGCTTTCCAATTAATTCTGCCAAAATGTTGTGTATCTTTTCCAGTGTTCCCAGTATTTGCTATTTTTTCTATTATCTGTTAATAAAACTTTTTATACACTTCGTAATGTTGAGTCGTGAGAAGGCAGCTTTCTGAAGAATGTCATTCGGCGCATGTTATGAGCCAAACTGACTCAGCCCAGCGTCATCACCCACTTCATCATGCCGTCAGAGACGGGGGCATCACGTTATACAAACAGCAAATGGCTGGTCGAAACTATTCTTCGAAAAATTCTTGAGCGTTCTTTAGTGGCTTATTTCTACACACAAAACACTCCTGTGCTTGAGCCAGCTTCGCCGTCTTTCATTTTTCCATCAATTTATTGACATGTAATCTGATGAAGCAAGAAAGTACTTGAGGAATTGCTTAGGCCGAAGACGCTCACAGTACACCATTCATTCATCTGTCACAGCAGTTCTCTGTAGTCCATATCTCAGAAGCGCCTGTTCCGGATGCACTTTTTCCTCATTCCGATCACTGCTGCGTATCTTCTT
The DNA here is from genome assembly GCA_000797555.1 of Oesophagostomum dentatum. Lineage (NCBI taxonomy): Eukaryota > Metazoa > Nematoda > Chromadorea > Rhabditida > Strongylidae > Oesophagostomum > Oesophagostomum dentatum. The sequence goes on from KN551882.1 coordinate 12,856, forward strand.
CGCTACTGGTGAAGAATCAGCGCCTTGTACAAAGGCTGCTTGAGTTCATGAATACTTACTGGTACAGTTTTCTCTTTATTGTGTAGTTTAAAAAAGTCTTAAAGCTTGTGTCGAAAATTACGACTAAGATTTTAAGATAATTTTCAATTATACAAGCTGTATACCAGAACGGTTTCGATTAACTATAAGGTCCTTTTTGGCTGAAAATGTTTGTTGACAATTACAGGTCCTCTATTGTGTCGTTGTCCGAGGGATAAAACGTGAAAAAACCCTGAGGGGTTTGTTTTTCGGGGGTTCGTTTTTAAAACTTTCTCTGTAGGAGTTTTGTTTGTAAAGATTCATTACTTCCAACTGTTGGGACCCTATAATAGGTTGATTTATTATTCAATCTAGACGAATTTTCGGATAAAGGGATCAACATGACACATTTCCAGATCTTCTTTCCACTTCCATTTCTTTGCAAAATCAGAAGCGTAGTAAGAATTCACCCCATCACTCTCTGGGACCAGAGAATAACGGATTGTTTCGAGCTGACAAACAGATTTCTGTAATCGCCATAAATTTCCAGGCAAAAACTCCAATATACTACTCTTGAAGATACCAGATTAGCCTGCTAACGATAAGTATGCAGTAAATAAAAGCCGAATTCATTACTTGCAGGGTGAGACTAACCCCGGGCTAAGCTAACCACTAGTAGTAACGTTAACTGGGTGGAATTGAATAATGAAAGCATAGCTAATCTTGCATAAGAGACCCCTCCAGGGTTTTATGGATACTATAGTGATTCAAGCTGGCTTATTAAAACAGCATAAACGGGCATAGAGCAGACGAGTGTGAACGGTTGTCTCCTAACTGTAAGCAGGGAAGGGTGAAGCTAGTGAAACGATGACGAACGGGATCACCACCATTCGGTAGGTGCTGAACAGTAAAGTGCCAGGGCGTAAGTTTTTTTAACCGGTGCCGCGACGTCTGAAACATCCCTCAATTTTTCAAAATTACTAAAAATGATTTATTTTCCACCTATGTTCTCTCTACACATATTGGATTTATGACTCAGTCATACAGAAAACCTTTCTAGCTAAAATTTCTCTTTATGTTTGGCATGGCATTCGGAGGCATAATTGTGTGATAACAATAATTGCTTATAACTGGTCCTTTGCAAATCCCTCAAAGCTTATTTATACCTCCAAGATTATGAGAGAGACAAAACGTGCACCCAGGTACGATTTCCAAGTTTATAGTCGAGTGCGTCGAATTGAATAAAAGAAAGTTTCTGCAATTATAATCGCCGAAGAGGTATGTGCTCGACTTCTATGCCATCTGAGAAATAGTCATTGCCATTAAAGAAGAGCAGTGCTCGGCCTGTTGTACTCTGAGATCTCATCTGTGGTTTGTCGGGATCAGCTGTTCGGCATCTACTTAAATGTCTAACGTGGGGGCCGAGTACGAGAGTTGACAGTTGCTCGAACACGTGCGTCAGCTGCCTCCGCCCTCGACATTCACTACAGCATCAATCTAATGAAGAGTATTCCGTCCTATTGTGTTTCGATTCTGCACCATTTGAGTTCTAAAAACCACGACAAGGTCTACGTACGGCTGTCTATTCTATTTAGATCTAAAGACTGTTTAACAACGAATCAGGGAGAGGGGGGGGGGGAGCGAAGATATAGTAAAATGGATTCAAAAACACCGTAATACTAATAAACTATTGATATTTTGCTTCGAAAACAAAGTGAAAAAAATTTCGTGCTTACGGTTTTAAGAATTACATAGTTCAAAGAATAGAGTTCTTAGCTGTAATCAAACAGTTCACTGTAAAGTTCTTTGTAAAAATTCATTTTAGTTTTAAAGCATTAGATTTCATTTTCAAAGCTTTCTATTTATTTTACTGCATGTTTTGTTAGTTGTATCGATAATAGGTTTTATTTTAGATGCTTTGTGCTTTAAAATAGTTTACGAGCTTCATTTTTGGATAGTAGAGAGAGCCACCTTTTGTAGCTGTTCGGATATTTTTGAGTGTGCAGATCAAGATGTCGAGCATCGATTCGCGTCAACTATTCTGTTTGCGTTCCTTTTTGTGTTTAACATATGCTTGCAATTGATGTTATGTTGTAATGCAGCCGGGCATATCAACGCTTCAATCCTGGAACTGAGAAAGCTTGTGTCTTCCATCCTTCTTTTCAACCATTTTTTTCGACCCTTACTCCTTTATAAATCATGTGCACGTATGTCTTTAGCTCTCCTCGCGTAGTTTACAGTCGAGTAATTAGCCCATAGCTGACAATGCCGGCGAGTTCTAAATTTCGTTCTGGTTATACTTCGCCTTTATGTTTACAAGCTATTCCTATTGGTTTTAAATACGGTTTTTTCAGATGTACCCTCCGTTCTTCGACGCACCTCCCTCCCTGCTCCGAAAACCCGACGGATCTGTGCTGTTTGAGTGCATTTGCAGTGGTAGTCCCCAGCCAAAAATTCAGTGGTCACTTAAACAATTTCATACATAACTGTTTAACTGATTCTGTTTCCTTTAGGTTTTTCAAGGATAAGGAGCTCAATGATGACCGGCACGTGCAGAAGATCAAGAAAAGCGTAGGCAAATGGACAGTAACTATGATTATGAAGGTAAGTAACGTACACAAATAATTCGAGCAGCTTTAAAATCAGCCTTTCCGGAAGTGCAAGTAAAGCTTTTCTGCGTTTCTGACAATTATTGCTGCTCATGCCCTTAGATTTCTTCAGACACCTACATATATTAGTGGGCTAAATGCTTCCAAGCTTCCTTCATGTATATATTCCAACATTTCTTCTTTCTTCTCCGAAGAAACGATTGGTTCGCTGTTATCGAAAATTCAAAATGTTGGGTCAAAGCCTTCTTCAGTTCACAGCCAATTTGGGGCCATATGTGACAGACTGCTACTGCTATATTGTTATGCACCTAGTGTAAGCTGCGCGGCTTTTTCTCAGTGTAAGTATAGCTGCGGTGACAGATACACCGATGATGCTTAAGATTTTGGTGAACATCTGTTGACTGCACGTAAAAAACCGGCCCCGGAAATTTTAAGCATGACAATGAGCCCAGAGCTACTTATTAGCACCTAAGCCTGTGGCTTATAAGGAGGGCTCTTGCGACATCACCAGACATGGACCGTCACTTCGCGGATGAAGCACATATTTTGCGCTGATGCTTCTTACGTATGTACATGATGTGACCTTGCACATCTGCAACCCAATTCCAAACGAATACACTTCGTTTTCCTTGAAAAAATGGGTGTGGACGGAAGAAGGCGTATGCACTCACAATCTTTTTCGGAGCTCAACGAACAACGAACGACTCTTGCAACATTGAGAAGCCTTTATTCGAAGCAGCGGTCGTGAATCAAAAGGAGTGCAATCAATCGTTTTGCTTGACAGGCTCGGCAAACAGATGTTGTCGTTGAGTCTTGAGTTCTTGTTCACGAAGGTATAAACAAACAGGCTGATGCAAAAACAGTACAGCATTGAGCAAACCGTTCTTCAGCTGTATTGGTTACCCTTTCATGGTTAGCGCAAGTGTATGGCGCTCAGTGAATCATAGGCACCGTCCTTCGCTTGACAGAAGCGACCAGTTGCCCTCTGTGGTGCAGCGGTGGTGCATATGGTGTGTGACTTGCATACGGAGGTCTCTGTTTTCTTTTGAGCAGAATTTCTCTGATTTATGCTTTTTTGTTAATCATACAAACTCGTGCAAACTCTACCATGCAAGCGAGATCTATTTGAAACATTTGGCCGCTCGTCTCCCCCTCGAGAACTGGCCAAAAATTTTTGAAAGTGGCCTAAAGGCCAAAGGAAAAAAGCGTCAATTTAAAAAAAAAATAGTTTTTGTCATTGATTCAGTGTATCGATTTTTATTTTAAACACATTTTTAAAAATTTTACAATCGGATTTTTGTTGACCATTCCCCTAGCTCTGCCCACTTTTGGTCCCCCCCCCTCGGAAAATTTT
>KN551885.1:0-20753 GCA_000797555.1 Oesophagostomum dentatum
CTATCTTAATTCCACATCCTACCATCTGTAACGACCTATAAACCATTTCAATAGTACGTGTGCTCTACAGAAGCAAAAAGAGCTCAAAAGTACCACACAGACGCTTTTATGAAATTTTACGTGTATATGCGTTTCAATATCATAGACCCCCCCCCCCCACGCCCCCCGCATTCGTGGTTATCTGATTCTACGAAGGAGCAGGAGCCCTACCACTGTCCCTATTAGACTCCTAGCATGGAATATAATTTTAAGCCACCCAAAAGCGAGTTTCGAAAGAGCAGTCTTCCCAACCGAATTCTATGCTGATTTCGATATAAATCGAGTTTAACTACATGAAGATGATCTAAGATTTCTTGAGATATGGAGCTTGAACCACACCTTCGGTCCCTATTGGAGTCCGTCTACTTACGATTAGTCTCTCTATTATGCGACGCTGATAGCGTACTCTGACCAAGAGCGCTAAGTTGTGTGCTCCCGTCGCAGAATTACTTTTTCTCGAGTTTATTCCGCACAGTATCTGCGGTTCTCGGTCTGCCAGAAAACCCTGTTAGTGAAGAGACTTCAGTCCTTAAGCCTTGTGCTCGGTAAACTAATACAATCTTTTCAGAGTGCGGTGCAATATCTCGAAACTTGTTTCTTAAGCTACTTATGAGATTTTGCAGATACATGATGATAGGAAACATCCTCCCTCAGAGAGNTTTTTTTTTTGGCGAGCCGGAAGCCCCACGTTCAGAATTGATACTGTACGCAATAAACTCGAGAGAAAGTGATTCTGTAAAGGGAGCTCAATTCTTAGTGCTCTTCGTCAAAATACGCTACCAGCGTTGCACAATAAATCTCGAAGATTCAGTAGGCAGACTCCAAGAGGGAACGATGGTGTGGTTCAAGCTTATAACTTGAGAAACTTTAGCTCATATTCGGATAGTTAAGCTCAACTCGTATTAAAATCAGCGCAGAACACATTCGAAATTCGCCTTTGAGTGACTAAAACTATTGAAAACCCAAGATTTCGGGACTCTGTCCCCAAAAGAAGCCATCGGCTCGAGCTATTGCTGTGGCACTTGCAGCAGTTCCGAATGGAGTTGAGTGCAAAGGTGGATACTGTGGTGAAGTCATTCTCTCTCGTTGTTGTTAGTGTGAAAAATCATAGATTTCTCTAGGTGATGTCATGACTTGAAAATGAGGGAAATTTGGTGAAAAAATCTTACTGCTCGTATTTTCAACTGAAAATCTCTGCAGGGGCATTATACTTACAAGGGGAAGGCAACAGCCTAACCTGGCCGATCCGGATAAAATTCTTGGACATAAAAGTTACCCTAGTGGGCAGTTGGTTAGCGTGTAGCAAATTTGCCGAACGATTTCGTGTAGGGATTGAGAGATCGAGAGAGACCGCGCCCCTGTTTTAAGAAAGTTATGCTTAATCAAATCTACTAAGCTTGCTATCGCAAAGGCAAGTATGCAAACTAGTGTGCAGCTGCACGGGGGTTTGGCTCACCTCTTTGACACATCTTTATGCCGCTGACATTTTCTAAGCCCATATATTGCTGCCGAATAATCATGCAAATAATCCTGCGAATAATCCTGCCCGTGTAGTTACTGTTCTCTTGGAAAATTTGGTAAAGCTGACAGCACATGTATCGCAAGGATAAAGGAAGGTCCGCAGGAAGGTAGCGCTCCGAATAAATTATTAGAGCTGACCGTTGACAGTTCTTTAATTCCTGAAAAATGATATGTGGATCCCAGTTCAGATGGCTTTTCATGCAAACCTTGGCGTATGAAGAGTCAGAAAGCCAAAGTGCAAAAGGGTGCCGAGGATTCGAACCCCAGACCAATTGCTCACTAGTCCGCACACTTAACACTGCGCTATCCAGATCTTTCAGGGGTCAGGTAAGACGTTCTTGCAAGAAGCTAGAGCATCTTTTTTCGGTGCGCTCAGCAAATGTATCACATAGCCTTAAAACACGTCCTAGGAGAAAGATCTACATAGCCGAGTTTGGTCTGGATTGGTTGGGTGAAGCTTGTGCCTTCCGCTCTTAGGTTATTCTATGCTAGGAATCTAACGGTAACAAAAACATAGTGTTTGCCATCATGACTTATAATAAAGCAGGAAAGGTGTTAGGATGCTTTTGTATGTGTGCATTTGTGTGTCTGTTGCTGGGAAAATTTGTTATCTACCTAGAAGAATCGGAGAACGCCGAAATTCGGACACGGTAGTTTGCTGACTCACAGATCTGCAACGTTTCAATGTTTTGGTGCACATATATGCCAAATTACGCGACCCAGAGTAGCGCCAAACATGTGATTGATTTTCTGCGAAATGCATTTTTGCTTCTGGAGTAGACCCTCCACTCAGGAAATTTGCATCGTGGATGGAGAATACCCTTCCACATATTACAAATGCTTTAGAGCTACAGCGAATATCTGAGTCATGTTATGTGGAGTCAAATTGTCGCTACTGTTCATAGAAGGGATATGAGCTAAAAACTGTCGCATATTTGTGGGCGGAAGAAGTATAGGGAAAGAAGTTAGTGCCACAAGTGGAGCAGGGCTTGCACTATGTGCCGCCAATGCCCCCATTTTGGAGCGCAGGCGTACGCTGATTTTTGCGGCATTAATTGACCACAGAAAAAGGCGCCAGCGTGGAAGAAGCGCGTGTTCTTTACAAGAAGTGCCCATTCGCGAAATGAGCATCATGTATGGCCCATCAGCAGTGGAAGATATATTCGACGTCTCCATAGTTAAGCATATGTATATGCCTGATTATATGGCATATTTGCGCAATTTAAAGTTCGAGACGCCAGGGCGCGATGTTAGCTAATGATGGATATATCCTGTGAAGAGGGTCGGTAGCGCTGTCAGCGACCTACATATTGATGAACAGGGTTCAAGTATGGTTCCGATGTCAGTGTCCAGGGTCGCATTTTAATCATTTAATTTCGTCTTGAAGGTTTTTGAAGGTTCTACATTTCTGGACGACGAATCGTATTTGGGAGGCTCATTTTTACTACTATCAGAAAGTTCATGGAGCTGGGAAGCCATACAGCCGTAGCTGAAGTCGAAGCTATAGCTGGACACCTTTCTGGACAAAACAGGCCTGCTGCTAGTGTTTCATCCCACAGACCCCAGACGACGCTGTGCAGACGTGATTCAAGCAAAACTTCCCGAGGTTCATGGATTTCAGATCACGAGATCTTGATCCGCTGGACTGCTCCGTGTGGAGCGTTCCATATGCACCAACCGTCGCTGTAACTTAAATCCCTTGAAGAAGAGACTGCAGAAGGCTTTTGATGAACTTGACAGATGCACATGGTCGCCAACCACAGTCGACACCGTTCTCAAGCGATTCCGCCACTTTATCAGCGCCCACGGAACTCTTCGAAGCACATTGCTTTTGTTGTTGTCTCATTTGTTGTGGAAAGTAAACCTCCAGCTTTGTTTTGGATACAGATCTTTGTTCCCCCGCGCTTTTCATTTAATTTTGGCGCACCCTCTAGTTCTACGAACGATCGCTTCCACAAGGATAATTTTTCAAAACTTTACGTTCTACCTATCTTGTGGTTTCATTTGTGTATAGGCCTTCCGAAAATATCTGAAACATTAAGGAAGCGAAATTATTTCACTGAAATTTATGGGAACGAACATCTTAATTTTCACGCACTTTTCATGGGTACGTTCTTTAGAGGTGTAAAATCCACAGCGGGTCCTATTGCATTCAGTTACACTACTGGCTTATTGCACTGTAGAGAATGTACAAAAAAGCTTCTGCATCAAAACATGCTAACACCGAGATTTCAACGCAACATATTTCTTTCAAAAAGCAAAAATGTGTGGTTTGAGTGAAGTGAGATTAATCCGTATTCTCATGCTCTTTCAAAAAAAACCACGCATTTTCTGCATGTTTATTGAGGTTGTTGTTTGTTTTGCTGGTGGTTGTTGTTGGTCTTGCTGATAAGATTTTTTAAAGCAAACTGTACGAATCGTACCGAAGTTGAGTTATGTAGTAGTTTTGATTTTCATGTACACACTACAAAATACTATAATACAATTGAAACTAGCTAACCATTTATTTATAGGGGGACCCATGTGATGATAAAATGCATAAAACAACCTGATAATTGAATGAGAAGTTTCAACAACCAAACCAAACCATAAAATTGACAGCAGAATAAAAGAAGAAAAACACTGAACGAGAACTCGAATGGCAGTTACGGAATATTCCAAATTCCACTATTCTATAACGACCTTAATGATATAAAGCTCGAAGGGCGTGACTAAATTTTTTATACCTTCTCGAATTCGGCTCCGGCTAACAAAGAAGAAACGGCTAATTGTTTGTCTAGTCTTTGGAAGAATTAATTCTCTTGCAGATTCTCTTGTGGCAAAGATGCCAGTTTTCAGGAGGAATCCTTCATTAATATTGCAATGTCCATATAAATCTTGCGTATCGTAGGCAGATCAAGCTTTCTTCTACGGTGCAATAGAAATTGGAGGCCAAATTTGCAGTTTTTACAGATATAATTATAATTTTTATATAGTGCGTTTCATTATCATACGACCCCCCCCCCTAAAATTCGGGGTTATCTGACTCTGTGGCGGAGCAAAGACTCTGCCACAATAGCCATTAGATTCCTGGCACGGGATAATATAAGAATGCAAGTTTCAAGCAAGAATACAGACAACAAAATTTTTAATAAAATTCTCCTCAACCGTTTCAAAATCATAGCACCCCTCTAGGGGAATCTACGGTTTTCACTCTAGCGAGGGGACACAACCTCACCACAGTGTCTATAAGTCCGTTCAGAACTGTGCCTTGCCGGAGCAATAACTTGGAACCGATTACTTCATTTTTAGGACAAAAAAAATCCTGAAATTTTGTATACTTGGCCATTTTTGAATATTCAGAACCGAATTTCGAAAGAGATATCTTTCTCCTGGAATTATATACTGATTTCAGGACGAACCGAGTTTAATGACGTGGATATTAGCTAGGATTTCTCAGGTTATAGTGCTTGAACCGCACCTTCAGTCCTTGCTGGAGTCTGTCTACTGACTCTCGGCGATTTATTATGCGACTGTGAAAGCGTATTTTTGACCAAGAAGGCTAAGAAACATGCTCCCTTCGCAGAACTACCTTCTTCTGAGCTCATTCCATACAGTACCAGCTCTTAACTTGGGCCTTACCGTTTTCTGAAAAGATCCTATTCAGTTACTAAGCGGAATGCTTAGGGACTGAAGTTCCATCATAGAAGAGGTTTTTTTTAGCAGACCGAGAGCCCCGAATTCTGTACGGAATGAACTCAGGAGAAAGTATTTCTGCGAAGAACCATGTTTCTTGGCCCTCTTGGTCGAAATACGCTTTCAAAGTCACATAATAAATCGCCGAGAGTCAGTAGACAGACTCCAACAAGGACTGAAGGTGCGGTTCAAGCACTATAACTTGAGAAATCCTAGCTAATATCCACGTCATTAAACTCGGTTCGTCCTGAAGTCAGCACATAATCCCGGTAGAAAGACATTTCTTTTGAAATTCGGTTCTGAATATTCAAAAATGGCAAAAAAATACAAAATTTCAGGAATTTGTCTTAAAAATGATGTCATCGGCTCCAAAGTATTGTTCCGGCACGTTCAAGAGTTTTGAACGGACCTAGAGAGCAAGGACAGACACTGTAGTGATGTTGTGTACCTCGTTAGAGTGAAAAGCATAGATTCCCCTAGGGGGTGTTATGATTTTGAAAGGGTTGAAAATGGAGAAAATTTTATTAAAAATTTCATTGTCCGTATTCTTGCTCGAAAATTTGCATCCTTAGTTTATTCCATGAGAGGAATCTAACGGTCATAGTGGCAGAGTCGCTGCTCCGCCACAGAGTCAGATAACCCCGAATTTTAGGGGGGGGGGTCGTATGATAATGAAACGCACTGTAGTATTTCTAGCGCAAGAAACAAAGGAAGTAGACTCTCACTTTAAAGTGAAAGGCCGATGTCGTACTCACGACTAAAATGACGAGCAAAACTGCTGTACGAATTTCTATGCGGTTCCAACAAGTTGATCCGTTGGACAAGCTTTACCGAACAGTAGTATCCTCTGTTTCACAATCGAGGCCGATTCTGAACCGTGGGCGTGTGGTTAAATTGATGATGGAGTGAAAAGCGATCAGCTATTAGCTATCCTTGTAGGCTAAATGATAGCTAGCGCCATCATTTAGCTTACAAGGAATGGTGATCAGTCGGGTCGGGAAATAGATGTATGACATGCTCAGCCGAATAGGGCTTGGAATACTGTTTCCAAATATGTCAACCGCAGCTGCGACGGCTTACGCCACAAAGGGTATATGTTTTCCTGCTGAACTCTGCTTGACTCAGATCTTGCGTTTTTTTTCGGAAATAAGCTGAATCGGTGCGCTATGCGCACACACGCTCAGAACTGAACGCCTCATACACTGGAGCTTTGTGACAACCTTGACTCGCCGTTTGTATTTAAAATTTGTTAGATTGCACTACACCACAGCATTTTGGCCAAGCAGACTTTAACGTGAAAGAACTTGTGTAACTCCTTGTAGAGTAAGCCGTCGCAGATATGAATGACATATCTGGAAACGGGATTCCAAGCCTTATTTAGCAAAGCATATCGTAAAGTTGTCTCCATAGTCGACTTATAATCTAATCCTTCCGTCATTGAATTTTCGGCAACAAGATCAGCTTTAGTACAGTCGATATAACTGTGGACATAGATAGCATTGAAACAACACAGAAAAGCCAACTTCTGGCCAAAACTGGAACAATTTGAGCTAATTGCCATCTACTCCACCGTCAGTTTAACCGCGCATATGGTTCGGAATCGGCCCCGATTGTGAAACAGAGGGTGTAAAGTCAGCACCACAAGCAGGGGCTATTAAATTATTTATGGTTGCACTACTTTTTTATTTTACCATATTTTGTTTTGCTGGACTGCGGATGTTCGGCCTACTGCAGGCAAAATGCATTCCCACAAAAGCTAAAAATAAATTTCGAACAAAGTTAAATTTGGCAAAGTTTGCCATCTTGCGGTCTTAGCCCAAGGAAAGACAAAAAATTTTGTGATGTTAAGCCTTAAGAAAATGTCTTGACCCATTTGCATTCTGCGTGACACGCGCTTATAAAAGTAGTAGAATTTCAGGCTGTTCTTTCATCTGGATGTGCTTTCCTGCAGATTGCTGCAAGCTTCTCGGCTTCATTGAAGTATGAGCAGAATCTGACGGAATACGAGTGTTTCGGCATATGCTACGAAGATATCGACTGCATCATTAACGAGTACAATAGGGGTGAGGTATTCTATTTTCCTCTCTATGTTTACGTAATTACTAACTTTCTCAGGCTTTTACTGTACCAGCGGATCCGGACCGCTCCGCGGTCCTGCTCCGCTGGTTTGAACGGCTTCGCCGTTCTCTTTTGATTCTCCTATTTCTACTCTTTCTCCATTCAGGGTTCATGCTTAGCAGCATTTATATACAGTGATGATATTACTTCGATTTCTTCACTGAAAACAACATTTACACGTTATACATGTATGTTGAAGAAACGAAAAGTGGTCCGAAACAGGCTTGAAATTTGATAAAATTGAAAATTTGCCAGCGTTTTGTATATAGCTCGACGCTATAGCTTGAACACGGTGGTGGTCTTGGTTTGCGCCGGGAAGATCTGGTTCTCTTGAACACACATACTAACACACACATGAACTCCCAATTAGTAGTATCTAGATATCGAATCGTGGCTGCCAGTATTCTACTATGCATGCCAGCATCTCAGGATTATACTTAAGTAAAGTGCTATCGAACTGACACTAAGGCGCGACCATGATGCCTCAGACGCCGACCGTATCAAGTTTATTTGATGAATTTTTCAGAAACGTGTTTCGTGAAAGTTGTTTCTCAGCAACGAATGCGCATTTAAACCCATATGTAGGCTCCGAAGAGGTAATTTCGCCGAAAACTTGGTTCGAGTAAGGCGTTGTGGAGTTTCGTCGTCCTGGAAGCTCGTCGCACTTGTGAGGGGAGCTCCATAGCAGCTAGATATGCTAGGGTAGTTATCCGGCTGCCACGGTCAAGGATGTTATAGAACAGTCTCGGCTTATGCTATTTCAAAGAAGATCTAGTAATGACGGACTCGCAGAGACTCACAGAACCCCCCTCCCCCCTCCTGCTGCTAACACTTTTCATGCCTGAGCAAAACGGTCTGTGCTAGGTCTTCAGCCAGTGACAAGATTAAGCATACTAGTGCTATTCGCCAAGGCGACCAACACCCTCCTCGGCGATGATTTTTAACTACGCCTGCTTTCCTGCTTTGAAAAAAAAACTGTTGAAACTGAAAAAGGTGAAGTAATAGTAATACCAAAGCATAAAGTCTAGCAAGAAGAAGTTCTTGCGTGAAAATGTTGAAATATAATTCTAGCTCCTACTATGAAGATTTTTCCCGCGACGAATCCGCGGTACGTCCAGGGTGGACAGTGGTTTTGCCACCTCGGGAATGTGCAGATCAGGGCTGTGCGTTAGAGAAATCTGCGACTTTGTTGACTCGGCAATTCGTTAACTTGGGCAGAAAAATCGCCCTTACGTTAAGATGCGTTAATTTATTGATTCGTTGCTGAATGCCACATTAATTCAGGCATAGCATGAGGCATATTTATAGCGGAACCCAAGCAAGTTAGAGTTAAAAGAAGACTTTCGAGAGCAGAACACAAGATCAAAAGTAATATGGAAGATTTTGAATGAAATCAGTACCAAAAATCAGAGTAGCAATCCACTTGACCAAGAGAAAGGAAATCGAAAGATGTTGAGGAAATTTTGGGTGTTTTTAAATGTGTTGGTCGCTTAAGGTGCATTTGTACTCAGACGCGTGGTACTGACGTATAAAGGCTTCAAGCGAACTTCTCCGGCCGAGCTTTCTGCAGAGTAAACCTAGTAATGATGTCAGAGGTTACCGCCTCTGTAAGCTCGAATGAGACTTCGCGCGGACAAGAGAAGCTCATCGTGAGGTAGAGACGCGTGCTCGTCTCGATTTATTGATCACTCTTATCTTAATCATATAGTATGTCGACGCGGGCGCGTCTGAGTATGAGCGCACCTTTAGTGCTTAGATGCTCTTGACACTACCGTAGCCTACGTGACCTACGGAAGGAATTCGCCCAGGGCGTGTTTTTGCAAAATTAATGGAGTTGAAATTAACGAATTTCTGGCACCTTTCGTTGATCAGTTCGTTTGTAACGGCAAAAATGGCCGTTCATCGTTAATGCGCTAATTTGTTACCGTTATAACGCACTGCCCTGGTGCAGATCTACCCTAGGAATTTGTGGATCCTCCGCGATCGGATCCACCTCGCGCGTGTGGATCCGCCTCGGGAAGGGNNTTTTTTTAACAATATTTATGTGTTAAAACAGTAACGTATTAGAATACGAATTTTATAAAACAAAAGGATGAAATCAATTTTTACAAAAATCTACAAAAACCACTACTAAGGAAGAGAAGTAAGCTACCAAAAAATGTAAACGAAACAAAACGTCTCAATTGAAAAACGACTGCAATAAAATTTAGCAGAAAAATCTTCATTCAAAAAACACCGAGATTTAGCTTCCGTGGGTTCAAAGGCACAAACTGCGAAAATCGTAGGATTATTTATGGAGGCTTAAACGAAAGAAGAAAAAACACGTGTTTTGCGAATGCATATAGGAAAGCGCTTGCGGAAAAATGCGGCGTCATCAGATCATGCTTCATCATCAGATCATGCAGATCGACAGGACGAGAGGTACATGAAGGGGTGTTATAATGTCTAAAAGACAGAGCATGAAATCGTTGCCAAGAAGTTTACGTAGATCGGCGCATACGAAGTACTAATTATAACAATGTACTGCTAGTTTCACAAATGTATAAATTTTTAGAACGAAGAAAGTGAAAAATGGTTGCGGTTCAAAATTCTCGGCTCAAAAGTGATTCCTCACCAAGAAAATCGCTCCGGAAGGCTCATTCTCGGTCTCGCGGACAAGTTTTCCACTACGTTGCGCGCCCTCCATTGGGTTCGTCTACCATCTCAAGTGCAAGCACATATAAGAGACTTTTAATTCTACTCATATGCGGGGTTATAACACTCTACCTGGCTTGGGAAACCAGTTGGACAACTCGTCCGAGAAATAGAGTTTTCTGGAGCGATTTTTTGGTTAGGAACGATTTCTAAGCCGAGAAGTTTAAAGCTCAACTCTTTTTCGAGTTCCTCTTTCAGAATCAGTCGAGAACTCAGGACGTGTTCCGAGCATGGATACTGCCTGCATGCTTGCCTTGCTCACCTTTAAAGGCAGCATACGCGGAAAACAAGGTCGGCGAGATTTCTGCAAAGAATGACAGAAGATCTCCACCTAAAGAGGGCATTCAAAGTCCGGACCTCTAACACCTTCTGTAAGCCGAGAAAAACACTTATCAGTATGTCAAGGGATTTGAATTCGCTCGACGATGCGTCAGTACACAGTAGCGGAAAAATGTCCGTATCCAAAGAGTGCGAATCCTACAACTTTGTCTGGCTTATCTGTGATTGCTAGCTAAACCATCTCTAGGCCAGTTGAGTTGGACGGCACTCGCCATCAGCCCAAAACTGATAACGTACTCTGACGTATCGTCATGCGAATTCAAAGCCGTCGGAGCAATGATAAGTGTTTTTCTCGGCTTGGAGAAGGTGTTGGACGTTCGGATTTTAAAGCTCTGCTCGGCTGGAGATGTTCTATCGTTCTGTGCAGAGATCCCACTGACGTTGTTTTCCGCGAATGCTGCCTTTAAAGGCAGCACTCACGATAAAAAAATGTTCTCCAGTTTTCATCATGAAACTCCTTCTCTGTCCATATGTAGCATTACTGCAAAAGAATTTGCGTCAAAACTTCATCTTTCTTCGGAATTCGGCTTTAGATCAGCTGGTGTCGTGTACACCGCTGCCCCCGTTTTTGATCAGGACCGTAGGGCGGTCGAGATGACCGCAAGGAAAATCGTCCGCTCAAAGATTTTGACTTGGACAAAACGGGCCAATTTGGCCATGTTCACATCCTACGGCTTCCCGTCGTCACTTGTATTGTGATTTTAACCATACTTCTCCAGCCTTCCTTTTTGACCACCCTGTAGGCTGGTCAAAAAAGGGGTGGGCCTGAACAGCACCGTTGGCTGATCCGCGGCTGAATTTTCTAAAGAAAAACGAGCTTTTGATGTGAGTTCTCTTCCTGCACATCGACGGAGAAATGCTTTCGCAGTACAAACTGAATAACATTTTTATCGTAGTGCTGCTGCCTTTAAAGGCAGTATACACGCAAAATGATATATTCTTCTTAAGCCTAACGTGATGTTCGAGAGCAGCTGGCACCACTGCGACAAGAAAAACAGAGAAAAACGATGTAGACACCGTGAAATTGCTGCTACGACAAAACTATATTTGCTATGAGTTGGAAGAGTTAGCAGGGTATTGACAAGTAATATCCATCATACCTAGATTACTTATCAGCTGATAAGCCAGTGCGTCTTCCATCTCCATTCTTTTGCATTTATCAGTACTATCACCGCTAAGAAACGTACGTTTTTTAAAATTGTTTCTAGTCAGATTCAGAGTCAGTTGTTCCTTATTTTGAGTTCGAGCAGGCTTTTCGGCATCAGTTTTTACCGTCAGTTTTTTTTTTTGAACAGCGTATTTTTGTTTTGTCTCAGCCCCTCCTAAATAAACACGTATGAAATTTTATGGGAGGAAATTTTATTAGTAGGTTCTTTTTCTCGCACGAACCCTAAGCAACTCGAAGACGCATCTGTTTCCGCTTGTGTGGATCGGAGGTTCATCTGTGCCTACCTTCTCTTTTGTTTAATATTCTTTGCAGAGCAAGTGTTTAATCTACCGAAGTGGAACAACAGTCTACCAGCCGAGAGGTGACGTGTACAAGCTTGAGCGAGATGATTTCAGTGACCAGTGCAGCCTGTCGTCAACGCCTGCAACAAGTGAGGCAAAAAATTCGATGTTCTTTTTGAAGCTCTAAAACGTTCTTGTAATGTATATGTTTACAAGCATGCTGCCTTTTTATGGTTATAATCATGGGCGCGTGGCCTAGTGGTCTGAGGCGCTGCTTAGTAGCCACAGGATCAAGGTTCGATCCCGCCCACCAGGCCAACCAAGCCTGTATCCTCCGGGCTGACAATTGGTACCAGACCTAGTCTGGGAGGATAAAAGCACTGACTTGGTTATCGGCTGACCCTCGCAAGTCACTGTAAAGGTTAGCAACCTCGCGAAGTTGGAGAAATGATATCGAATATGACTAGTCCTCATTAGAGATATCGTCCAAGCTATAACAGTGCCAAAGTATCGAGCTGCCAGTTTATATCCAATCTTATTAGAAAAGTTATTGGAGGAGTTAGCTTAATCTACTTTAAAATTATGAAAATTGAGCGTTTTTCAGGAATGCATTATTGACAACGGTAGAGAAATCATATGCAAAAGCTTCTGAACCAGAATCTTTTTTTTCATTTCGTGAAAAATGCTAAATATGTGGCGGTTTTGAAGTGAAATTAGGGAATTTTGCGTTGTCGACATTCCGGCCAAAAAAAAATTAGCGCAGTGCAAAATTTTGCAACTACCAGCTAGACCTAGTGTCATTAGTGCGATGAAGACGTGGACTTAAATCAGTACGCTGTTGAAAAGCGGCTTTGAAATGAAAATTTATACACTTTCACTACCGTTTTTTAGATAGAAGGAAAGCGATATCCTCAAAATTAAGTCTTAAAATAAACAGCGCACTGACGAACAATTCATTAAACGTCTATACGCCAGCGTCAATTTGTAAATCAGCATTTTTTAAATTCAAATTGCCACTCAAGGTTTTCGTATGAAAATGTGAAAGGAAGCTTTGGCAGCTATTCCATTAGGAAAAATATGCATCTTTTTAGTTTTTTCCTGTTTTGTTTTCTCACAGCAAAGGCCTCTTTTGGTGGACTTTTGGCACTTTACCAACATGCCAGGAAAAGAAATAGTCATTATCAGAAAATTAAGACGAAAGAAAAAACTAAAAGAAAGAGCAAATCTCTCGGGATGTATCAGAAAATAAAGCTACATAAGGTTGCATGCTAATTTCGGTTGTACACTTCCTCTACTTCCTTTACGGGAAACTTTTTGGGGCCTGTTAAAGCTTGTCTCTGAACGTGCACTTTTGCAGAACTTCTAGCAGCTAAACAAACTTAGCAGTAGCAGTCCTCCATACACCAGAATTTTATAGTTGTTTGATTTGAAAATATCGACTCTTATTTTAAAACTTTTGCGATCGGAAATATTTTGGCGGAAAGTCTGTTTAAAAGCCTAGAGAATTGACATGCGAATGAATCTTGGAAAGCTTGATTCCGCCATCGAATTCGGCTACAAAATTTAGAAACAATGACAATGATGCTGAATCTACGTGGATTAGATGGTATGGAAGTTCAGAATAATAAAGGTTTAAGTCCAACCTCACCTCGTATGATCTTGAATACTACCAGAATATCAGATTTTAACCTTATTAAAGACTTACAGATAGCACTCGGGGGTAGTTGTAGTTTGGTCGAAATCGTGCAAAACCACGTCACGTGTCCACATGAGCTCCGTACAATATTTGATTGGAAGCGTGTTCTAGACGCGATGTGACCTCAACATTTCTTTGGGCAGATTACAATCTCAGGAGAGGAATTGAACTAGCACTATTTATTTATTTCGAACACAACGATCATTGCACTCGGCCAACCTACTGTAGATAAGCGGAGATTTCACAGACATTCGAGGATTATCTCATATTGTGCTCATTTCTTCCTATGCCCTTCACTTTGCTTTGTGCTAATAACCGCTAAGCGACAGTAAATAACTTCTAAAGCTATTAAAAATGACTTAAAGTATCTTGACAACTCTTATTCTCCTGGAAGTTTAGGTTTTGATTTGCAATATGCTTACAATAGTTTGTACAAAGCTACTCCTATTTATTCTAGAATTTGAATCTAAAAGCATTATACAACCGATTTTGATAGGGATCTATTGAGTAACTCAGTGGGAACTCAGTTAAGCATGCCGCTAATTGTAAGATTTTCTACGACAACTGAGTCGGGGCTTGTATAGGTTGCTCCATTCCTAGGCATTTGCTCAAGGACGACATTACTGATTCTCAAGAATTTACTTTTCTAGGTGTGAGAATGGTCATTCTGAAGAGGTCAGCACATTGTCCACTGAAGAAAGGTGCAAATACTTTATCTATCAATGATCCAGCTGTCAGAAGCTCTTGCGGGATAGGCGGATCATCGTTTTCATCCACAGATAGCTTCTCCAATTTGCAACAGATATTTCTTCCACTCTTCTGCAGATTCAGTCACGCGCATATTCTGAGCTAGTTAAAAAAAACTCTGAACTTCTGCCAGAAGGGTAACCTTTTGATGTGCGCAACAACCCTTTCAGCTGTTCCTCCTTTTCGTGCAACACGTACGATTTGTCGAAAATCACCACCCCAGAAACATGATCTTATTGCCAAAAAGTTCCTCTCTCAGATAATATTTCTCAGAGCTTATCAACTGATTCCAAATTCTTGTTTTGATGTCATCGGTGCTTCATCCCAGATGATGACGTCGGTGTCATGAAGCAATCTTACTAAGATTGACAGTATTGTCATTGTAGAAATGAGATCCCCATCGGCTGGATTTAGCTTGAAGATTGAACTGACTGTCACTCCATCCGGCAAAAGGTCTGCTGTTTGCTTGACCATACCATGCTAATAACATTTTTTTCTGATCCCTGTGAACAACTTGTAGATGGCGTTGCAGACTAATGTTTTTTCGGTGTCACCTGGACCATCAACAAAGAAGTGCTTATGCCGATTTTCCCGTACTGCAGCCAAAACAATACCAACAACAACTTTTTGGTCGTGGTTGACCCTAATTTTCCTCTTCTTCTTTTTGTGTGCTTCTTGATGGACAACCACTGAAACATCGCGCAGTTGTGCATAGTCAACATTTACTGCTTCTCCGAGTACGATAGAATGTAAGCCAGTCTTTGCAGCAATGTCATAAGAAGCGAGGAGCTTCTGCGTCATCAGCTCGTACGCCCCTACGAAAGTCTTCAGAGAGATCAGCATTGAATCGTTCCCATAGATGTCTCCGATTTGCCAGTTTGCAAAAAGAGACTAACGCGAAGAAGCTCCGCAGTTGCACTGGCATATGAAATCTTGACGCCTCCTCCATAAAAGGCTTTATAGTATGAATCATCATTCATACAAGCCGCAGCTCCCTCGGCATTTAGAGCGCGCAATGAATCCGCTGAATGATAGACTATCCTGTGGACGCGGAAGCAGTAAAGGCCACAACCAACAGGTGTATCCACTGTAGCCGTCACTGAGGCTATGGCCAGTGCTTTGTTATAATTTCTAGTCGTTGCAAGAAAATGCTTAGAACGTGTGTCATTGTTCTCCAAGAGCCAACGTATTTCTTCCGGAAAATTAAGGAAGCCTGAAAGACAAACTTCAGCAGGAATTGAAAGCACGTATTCTAGGTACGGTTCTGCAAAATGATCAACCCTACAATTCGCGCATTCTACATCCATAATTACCAAGCAGTGAAGAACCGGCCACTCTTCAGAACCTCTTCCTATCCCTGCAATGCTTCTTCGTAGCTGCTCAACCTTTCGCATAGCAGCAGTTCTTGCAGCTGAGCGTCTATCACATCTATCAATGGATGTTCCCCTTTCTCTAGCAGACCGCTGACGATGGGTACTTCTCGCATGTTCGGGAACTCTTTCATAAATGTTCGCTCTATGTTTTTTTTGGCGTTCAATTTTGTTTTGCGACGAAGTCCTCGTTCGGCTACACTCTCGCGTGCTCCGCGAACTTTCATATTTTGCTCATTTAAGGGCAATCATCGCTCTCTTTCCTCCAAAGATTCTTTCGCTCTACGCTGACGATGACGCTGCGAAAAGCCTTCTGTCTCTGTCGCAATGAGCTCTTCTATCCTTTTTACTCATTGATGCTGTAGATCTGCGGAGAATCTTCTATTTCTCCTCCACGAATTCTTCCGCCCTTCTTATTTTTTTGCCGTTGTGAATTTAGATCCTCCCTTTCCTCGCCTTCCTCCACGCTCTCACTTGCCTTTAACTAACGTTGGAGCGCAGCGTTTGTCCCTGGCTGAACCTGGTGTTGATCTTGAGACTTTTGCATTGTACACCTCGCCTTTCTTCGGTTGGCACGGCGATCGTCCGCCTCGTGAATACATTGTCAGCAGGAAAGGGTAAATAGTTGGTGGAACGATAACAACGTTAATGAACGCAACCAGTACCATTCGACAGATCCCAGCGTATATAAAAACCCTGAAGTGCAAAGGCGTAAGTTTTTGTTTAGTCGGTGCTACGATGTCGCAAACGTCACCTAATTTTCTATGAAAAAATACCAAAAAATGGAGTTTTTTTCCGCCACTATACTCTGTAAATGGATTAGATCGATAGCATACTTATAGAGAAAACTATTTGAGCCGAAATTTGCTTTTCTATACGAGGACCGGTCTATTTTTGGTATCCCTCATAGAAAATTAAGTGACATTTGCACCATCGTAACTCCCGGTAAGCAAAAACTTACGCCTCCTTACTTCAAGGTTTTTCTAGTTACAACAGCGTCTGTCAAATAATACCAGTCCCGTTTGTTATCGTTCCACCAAGTACTCACTTTTCCCTGGTCAGTAGATTTCGGTCGTGTTTAAAGTGAAAAAGTTAAAGTAAGCCAAACCGTATTGTAGAGGATTTATGGCTTTTTCGCATTATCTAATCCCGTACATTCTTCACTGATTGCGACAGACCTAACAGTGGCATTTGAAGAAAATGCATGGAGAGTAACACTTTTAGTTGCAGGAACTTACTGGCTTTCATTGGAATTAATTAGTTAATTAATAAGGAGGGAATTTCAAGCGCGTTTTTAAGTGCTTGTGACAATGAGTGGGTTCTCTAAGTGTTTTGCTTTGCTTTTGCTAATTTTTGACTCTACGTAGGAGCTCGTTGTGGAGCATGGGCAAGGGCGATTTTCGATTTCTTTGTGGTACTCTTGATCACTGGCTGTCAACGAACTACCTTTTCTTTCTCATTAGAAAGATCGTGCCTCACCTTATCCGGAGAAATAGTATCGCATTAAACCGTTGGAAGAACGGTGGATTACTCATCTCCCAGTCCCAGGATCTCAAAAAATAAATTATGCTGTAGAATAATTGTAGAATGGAAAGCATTCATCCTAATACAGTGCCTCTGGCTTTATGCGGAAGAGAGCTAAACGCCACTTTAATTTGGCTGTCATGACTCAGAAATAACCAAAAAGTTTATTTTCTGTACAACACGCGAATCATGCAGTTGCTTCTGAGGCATGATAGAAAATCGTGGAAATCTGAATTTCCAAAACTTTCCCTTCTTTTCATAGGCTGTGCCATCTCCTTTCAAAGCATCAAGTGATTGCCTTGCTATCTTGTTTCCTGAAGCTGAGAAAAAACGGCAAGCTAAGGATCCGGGAAAATGATACCCAAAATGTTTTCATCTGTAACTTTTGTAGATGGAAAAAGATGTTCTGTATCTCGTTGCTGCATAAAATGGAGACCTCACGGATAATAGCTACGGTTACGACCATCTAATTTTCGAAATTATAGAGTCCCTGTATATACTAAAGCGATAATCACCTGGTCACGCCCACTTCTCTGCGGCCGCCGACACTGATTTCATTCAGTACCAGCGCTATGACTCATCAGTGAGAGAAAGGGGAAACACTCATGTACTCATGATCAGACATTCTGCGGTTTGGAGTCGAACTGAATATATCATTTTTATCAATGGCGACGCAGTAGCAACTACGGTTGCTCTCAGCAACTGTAGGTGTTATTCAGCTGCAACAAAAACATCGGTTGCTATTAAAGGCAGCGTCCAGGCAGAATATCTCAGAGCTCAGTACCCAAACCACTTCAGTGCCCAAAACGCCTAGCCTTCGATTTCAGTTAGACAGGTTATGCTTCGTTCGGACTTGTGAGAACATGTACAGCGATCTGAGAGTCTCGCCTCTCTTCATTTCTGCGTAGCTAACTGAAGTTTCTCAACGAACATGTTCAACATGTCTATCTTGTGCTCTCAAATATCCCGTATATTCGGCCTAACTCCAGCACTGAATTGTTGCAGAAAGATAAGAAAATGCTTTAAAAACTGTTTGATTTTTCTTTTAAAAAGCTCTCATTTCGTTTCTAGAGGTTTCTGAAGTTGATTTTTACCCATCGCTAACGATAGGGCAGGACAATGGCACAGAATACTGAGGAGAGGTCTTTGTAGATGACTTTTCCCTCATTCCCTTATATCCATCGAATAAAAAAATGATTTCTTCTGCATTTTGAGGCAAGCAGATTTGCTGATTTTCTTTTGCTTGCTACTAGTATAGCCCTTATATCCGTCAAATAAAAAAATGATTCCTTCTGCATTTTGAGGCAAGCAGATTTGCTGATTTTCTTTTGCTTGCCACTAGTATAGTGATAAAACACTGGATCTTATTGCCTCCAAAAAGTAAGCCGAACTCCCGCTACATACATATACGTCCTATGTAGTGCAATAATTTATTGCCCCTATAAGGGCTTTTGAATTAGTGTACGAAAATTTCGGTGCTGTGTTAGATCGAGGATACATTGCTGAAACAGATTCGCTGAAATTTGCACATTTCGTGAATTATAAGAGCCTCAGTAACCTCGCATAAGTTGAGCAGAACAACTCGTCCGCACTTAGATTTCAACCCTATCAAAAAGCTGGGTTTTACCTTCAAGAGATGCGGGACTTCCGCAGTCGTTATCGGCTTTTTATGCACTTTTAGAAAATGTAAAAACTTCTGTACCGAAAATTTTGCTTGGACGCTGCCTTTAAGCTGCTATTAAGGCCACATACGGTGTTTTTCTTGTTAGCAAATTTATATCAGGTAAATTTACCACTACTTCTTATTTCATATTTCGTATCCCACGATGTGGGCCGACCTGCGGCTCAAAGCTAATTGAGTTTTTGGATCAAAACAATTTTACTCCAACTTCTTACTTCATTAGAATCTCGTAAAGAAGCGTTCTCCTGCGGAAGCACTTACTTCAGGAGCAATGCCGCAGCGAGATTAAAACCACGTACCTTTTTAAGGATCTTAATAAGTTTCTCATCTACCTATTATGGTTAGTGCTAGCTACTCAACAAATCCTGTATAAACCTATGCATTAAGTTGAACGACAATTTTTGCAAGTGAGTGTTTCGTTGTACTTTTAAAACTAGGAAAAACAGCAAAAAAGCCATAGAACAACAGCACGCTTTCAAGAGTTAATCTGAACAATATTTAACGTAAACATAACCTGCCGCAGCAGTATTAGCGATGATGTTTGGCTGACCCGGTGTAAACACAGGATTGCAAATCGCCTTTTAGGCTAAAAGAGAGTGTAAGTTCAAGTAGCTATGTCAGCATGGAGGCTGACAAGGGGAAAATGACACGATTCTCCAGGAGAAGCGCTCCCTCTTCCTCCCAGCAGGCGAAAACTAGACAGGACTAGGGATGGGGTCAAGACGAAATTTGATTAAAAATTCCAAACATCTCTTTAGAAAATTCTAAAAATATTTTAAAACTTTTAGCAAACAACTTTGACATGTTCTGGCATAATTTCCGGTGTATATGCTCGTACTTCACCTAAAGAAAACTGCTTTTTTTAAATAAATTAGTGCTGATGTTTACGAGTGCTACTATTTTAGGGATGTAGAGGAAGCACCAGCTGTCATTCATATAATAATAGCTCGACAAGCTTTCTGGGATAGTAGGCCGCGTTTAAAGGCAACATTCACGTTCGGAACAGTTTCTGAGTTGTTGATGGATTCTGGAAGAGCAACCTATAATATGCTTAGATCCAAATTTCTTGGCTCAAATATCATTCCTGACCGGGAAAATCGCTACGGAACACTCGTACGCAATTCTGCGGACGAGATGCCTGTTTAGTTCCGCACACTAGTTAAAGTGCTATAACCACTGAGCGTGGATAAAGTTGTACGAGCCTTCTATGTCCAGACGCTTAAGGGGACTCCAATACAAGGTGTATGACGAAATGGAAAAATCGTCCGTGAAATTGCAGACAAGTCTTCTGTAGCGATTTTCTGGGTCGCGAATGACTTCTGAGCGAAGATTTTTTTAAACATTTGCCTATTGTTGCCTTCCTTCGTAATCGATCTAGAGCTCGTGAAGTGTTCGGAATGTGGGTGCTGCGTTTAAATCGTTATCCTGCAAATAAAGTACGATTTTCGGCTAGCTAGATTCAGGCAAACCTTGGCACGTCGCCCATGAATCATTCCTACTCTGAAGTCCAGTGCAGTTTCCAACTGGTTCAAAATTCTTGATCTCCAATACATCCAGTGGTCTGATAACGTCATCCATCAAGAAATGCGAACCAGAGATGTGCGAAATTTTTCGTCTTACTCCCTACGTTCTCCCTTTTACAGCCATTTTTGGCCCTCCCCTTTTACGTTTTACGGTATTTCCGCCGTAAACGGAACGCTAGTATTCAACTCTGTCATGCTATTCGGATAAGGTCGGCTTTGGATGAAAGAGGAAAATTTTCCACTTCTTTTTTTCCCTCAAAAAGGATGAACATCGTACTTTTTGAAAACAACATCGAACGCAACGTCATCTTGCGTCGAAATTCGGGACTACGAATTCTCACAAACCCTGCCTTTGGTGATCAAATCAAAGTTTACTT
>KN551891.1:3289-13978 GCA_000797555.1 Oesophagostomum dentatum
CAAGTGTTCTTAAACGGGATCTTCGTATCTTGCGACCTAAAGCCCAGTCTCCGACTTGGAAAGCTTTTAAACCTGAATACTGTACGAGATTTCGTTTAGAGATTGCAAGATATGAACTACCGTTCAATTTTTACAGGGAGAGAAAGAGCTGTCCCACTGAAAGCAGCTTGGCTACTTTGTGTAGTGACTTATTTACGTATTTTACGTATTTATACATCTCAGACACTTATTCCTGCTGAGCATTTTCGGTTCGTTTTTCCTTTAAAATATCTTCCCTTCAAAACTATATTTTATTTTTTTCGGTCAAAACTTTTTGGTCATAGCTCTTTGATGATGTTATGTTGACTGTGCATGTCGTAGAACTAATTGCAAGCATTCTACGTTACTACGTTAGTCGTAAGGCTAGTAGGCTAGTAGGCGTAAGGTAGTCCATCTGTACTTCACTTGTCACCACTTTTCAAAAGCAAATAGAGTTGGAAAAGTTATCGCCACTATTTATTCTGTCTACTTCGTTTATAATTTACTTTATTTAATTTTTTATATAATTTTACTAACTTTTATTTTCTGATATTAAAGCATTCTGCTCATTATTCTATAGAATAGAAATCTCTATCACTGCCACTACTTATTTCGCCAGCTGGAAACGCAGCAGTTGTGAAATACTGAAGGAATGGATTTATGTGTAGTATAAATTTTTAAGAGCTTCTAAAAACTCTCAAATTCTACAATCGAGAACATTTCTTTTCCAACAAGGGAAGTGAATTCAACGTAAGCTTAGATGGCACAAATGAAGTATATAGTAAAAATTCTGGTGTTCTCTCTAGTTCTTTGTTCCTTAAAAATTCCCTCCCCTAACCTTGCTTGATGTGAACAAGTTGCTGTTTCCAAGCTTTCACAGCGGTAATAGTTGTGAGAGTCTGTGTTAACGTTGTTCTGCACGAAACAGCAGAGAATCGTTTTAAAAATACGGATAGAGATTGTGCATAGTGCTCTCAAAACCTTCCTTCGTCCTTTCATAAGCGTGGAGTCGTTATGGTTCGAAGAATATAGTGCCGGCCAAAAGTTTATGAACTTTTGATTTCTTGGTCATAACCTTTTCTACTGTTACCCAATCCCGCCAAACTTTTGCGATACTATCCTAACTGAGTAGAAATGCAGAAAATGTGTACTAGCGGTTGGTTTTCAGCGCACTGTCGCTGCGAAAATCATGATATGCGAAATGGTTGTTTTCAGCAGTATTGACCAAAAATTTTTTGAGAAATCCTAAAAAGGTGGGATCAGCCCTGCTATACATCTTCTGTATTGCTACTGAGAAAGGACTGAGAAAGGATAGTATCATAAAAATTCTAGCGGAATTGGGCAACAAGAGAAAAGGTTATGTCCAAAAAACCAAAAGTTGATAATCTTTTGGCCGATATTGTATACCGGATTGCACAAGATCTTAACTGCAGTGTGGAAGATTTTCAGATCGTCAGCGCACAAGGGCCCCGCGTATACTTCTCGCGGGCGATTTGGTCGCATCACGTATTCGTGCGGAGACGTAATCGCAGCGTTTTCGTCGCGTTACAACCGAAGTTTTTGTTTAGTTTCGTTTCGAAAAAGTCTATGTGTCTTAGACTGTGCAAGTTCTCCTCTTTACTATGTTATGTAGGCACAACTACAATAATATCTTGAATCTGACACTGAAAAAGAGTGGGACTACTGTCGGACATTTTGGAGTGGTTCTCTGGTCATGTAGAGATATCTGCAATTAACTTCATGTCGGCTCGGCATGAACGAATGCAGAAAATTTATAAAAACTTAATAAACTGGAATGCTTCAAACACATTTTCGGCAGCAGTTATTGTAAGCACAATAGCTATAACTAGAAAATACCCTTCGGCAATGTAATTACGGCATAACGACAATAAGTGGAAGTGATCACTTTACACTCCGAGAACTAAGACCGTTTCCTAAAGACACGAGAGGAAAAACGGGAGGATGTTCGGTTATATGAAAAAAAACTGCATAAAACGAGACTTCACTGCGGGCGATTTTGTCGCGTCCCAACGTTAGGCCCGGGGTATACTTCGCATCTGGTGTACAAATTGAGGTGTATCCGTAACAAAAATGCTACTTGACGACCCAAAGCTTGCCTTTTTTCAAATGCCCGCACATTTTGGGTGGACGCGTGCCATTTTCGTATGAACAGTTGATAGTCTAGGAATCAGATCAGTAGTGAATACATTAATTAATATAGGTGATAGGACACCTCTTTGAAGGACCCCACTAGAGATTTTCCGCACCGATAATAAAGAATTCCCTGTCTCACATTGAAAAGGTATGTCTCCGATGATCATAGCTACCCAGTTAAACACCCTCTTATTGAGAGAGTAAATCTCAAGCTTTCTAATAAAAAATCTTGTGGAAAATTGCCAGAATCCTTTTGAAAATCAAGATTACGTCAATCGCTCTTCATTGGACTCTACTCAAAAGGAATTCTAAAGGATGAGCCTAGACACTGCTGAACTCATTTCACTTTCGTATTGGTTTTTTTCGCCTGAAAACTAAGCTGTCTGGAACAAACTTCTGTGACAGAGATCACTTACCCACGTGATGACCAGACCAATTTGCAAGGATCTGTGTCCTGGGACAAAATGCTTTTTCTCATTTGCACTTTAGGCCTGCCACGACTCTCCGCACTGTTAATGTTCCTTTGCAAGGAAGTCGACGTGGAAAGATTTGCACTTGTGGGTCACTGCTGCGCGTTCGTCATTTCTTTTCCCGAGAAGACGTTCTTGTCGCACAGCCTACTTCTTATCTCACGATAGTTTAGTGCTTTTCAGTCCAAGACTTCTCCTTAGCATAACTGTCCCCGAGGACCCTGCCTTTTTGAAAATGGTAGTGCTGATCTTGAAAATTGCTTAATATCACAAATCATAATAACGACAGATGTAGAGGTTTGAGACGGTTCTAGAAGTGCTCAAAGAACACTCACATTACCAATGCCTTCGTACCTCTACAATTAGTACCGTTCAATTCTAGCTTTTTACGTTGTTTACAACACTCGTGGTTGTATAAAACAGCGTGATTCGGTCACTGTCTGTTCTTCAACGACCTTCAATTGAAGCACCAGTTTCTGGCTAAATTCCTCTGTTCATTTACTTCCACTTAGCACAACCATAGTTCAGTTGCCCTTTAATTTTCACACAGTACTGCTGTTCGCTACCTGTCGCACCTCTTGAAAGTGCCAGACTAGTAAAATTTGAACTATTCATCCAATCTTCCCTCAGCTTACCGGAAGAAAATTTGGCTCTGTTATGTTGGTGTTTCAATCGCTTTAAAAAGTGTTCGCTACTCTTCTTCTTCCGTTTACATGCTTATGCAAAAAGTACCGTGGAAGCTTCGTATTCACCTAACAAAGGAAAGCTACTCTTCGTCACACTGTTCCTTTCTGCAAACTCGAGCACTTTTCGTGAAACTTTAAACTGAACCAAAGCATAGTCAAATATGGTAGGCAAGTAACATGTCTCGAAAATACTTGCTGTGCCGGCGTGTAAGTAACTAGATTCTGCGTGAGAAGCAGACATTAGTGACGACGGTGAGGAGGAGCGAAAGCAGAGTGGACCCACACGAACTGCAAGACGACTAAGGTAAATCGCAAATGAGAGTAGAAGTTCTATTTAGAGCTGGTTCATAATACTCGATAATTTTTTAACTTCAAAATCTAAGTTTTTGCACATTCGATGCCATGCTGCGCGTAATGGTCTCTTCCAACCATTACTGAAGTTTCAGCCGAAAACTCCCTGTCGTTTTGAAAGAAACAGCGGCTCCAGCTTCTTATTCTAGGGTTAACGTACGAGTTCGAGTAAACAGGAGCACTTAAAAACACAACAACTGAAGCAGTATACGTTCATTCATTCTGCTTTGATACATCGTTGCAATGTATTAAGGATGTGTTCCACGAAATTTTTGTAAAGTTTCTGTGGATGTGAAAAGGTCTTGAGCAACACTAAGAAAGTTTCCTTGTTCTGCGAACAAAAATACATTTTCTCGACACACTACGACACATACAAATTGTTTCATCCGAAATAGTTGCGAAACCTCGACAGGAAACGACCACCCATCAACAAGAGAGAACTGGAATCACATTCGAAACTGATAGCCTATCTTTAACCCTTTCACGACAAGGCGCGTTTGCGAATAATTTCCATGCGGGAGACGAGCATCGAAAGCGCGGGTCAACTTGAGCCGCACTGTTCCATATGGACCACTTCTGCCTGCATATACGAGAAAAATGCGTATCGCTCACAACATGAGAAGCGATAGTAAACTAATACGCCCACTCATAAGAAAATCAGTGGGAGTCGTCTGAATTAACAAAAGCGAGACTCCTAGAATCCTTACAGCTTTGGAAAGTCTAAAAAAACACTTGAAGTAAAATTTTCGCTGACAAATGGTTACATCCGTCACTTATCAGTAGTTTCTTTTGTTGAGCTCAATTATTAATAGCATGGGAAGTTTAGTCTCAATATATGTTAGGTACCTATTTGTTATTTGTTAAAACTTTTCTCATCTAAGAAAGAAGTATGTTTCGGTCCATGACACACATGCAACATCGGTGAGGGTAGTAAATACAGTAAAACAAAGAAGTTCGGAGGAAGTGAGGAAATGAGAACGCCAGGAACCACTTATATAAGTGCGGCTCAACGTTGAGCCACGCTGTCCCCCGTAGCCAAAAATCTGCGACTCAACGTTGAGCGGCATGAAAGATATGTTTTGGAATGATTATAAAGAAAAAGATGTGTTTAAAAAGTAACTTACCTGTGCATTGTCGCAAAAGGGTTAAAATACGAGGGAATAAAATCAGTCCGCCTATTTAACCATAATTGCACTAGTCGACATTTTTTTCTGGGCACTTCCAGTCAGTCATGCTTTCGATCACTGAGTTGTTTACTTCATTGGCATAACGCGTCACAAAAATTTTCACGTTCCTCAGTCAAGTCTATGATCGTGACGTAGCCTTCTTCAGTGGTATAAGTCGGATGAAATACTGGTTTCGTGCATAAGGTTTTTTGACTTTGGCTTTTTGCTTTCGAGTTTTAAAGATTAGATCTACTGTATCGTCAAATGTCAACAGTGTCAATGGCTTATGGAGAGAGAGTCTGAAACTGTGAAGAGAGAGACATTTCAATGTCATATTGTTCAGAATACTTATTGTTATTGTTTACTTGTTATGTTATGTGCAAGGAGACCTCTGTGCTCGAGCTGCATTGTGATTTTTAGAAGGTATAGACGGGTATCGCAACTCCATATGTCTAGTCTTTGCGCTTTCAACCTCTTTAGACCTTAGCAATCTGAGAGGCAGCAATTCTTCTTAAACTACAGTTCTCAGATACAGAAAGCTGTGCGATAACTCCCAGTATCATTTGTTAACCAGTGCGTAACCGAGAGAATTCGGCGAAATCCAGGTATCTGCAACATCTATGCAAAAATACTATTACATCAGGGGACCTGAACCTATAATCTCTTTAATGATGTGTTATCATTGATCTACGTTGATGTTTATAACCTATTAAATCTGGTCAAATTGTGCCATCCCGGATACAAGAATTTCACCAGCGGGATGGATTGACACAAACCTGGGGAGCAAACCAGCTCCTGACTTGTGCTTTGCAGTGAGGAAAGTATAATGGTCACCGGCCCACGCCTTGTGCTCACATCCAGCTCTTTTTCCTACACTTGGTTGGCTACAGTCTCTCCACAGTTAGAATGTAAAAAGTTCTCCGGAGGACATTTTGATGGTTGGCTGTTTGCATCTCTGCGGTCTCGCTGCTGTCTACGGTTTCTCCTTTCCAGGGAGTAAGTGAGACCGCGGCATGTACGAATGGCGGTTCTGCCACCGCCTGTTACGGTAGCTGGACGCGTGTAACCTACAGATGAAGCAGCAGAAAACCCGAAATTGAAACACTTATTAAAACTCTTTGGTTCAAGCTATCATATCCTATAATAATTTTCTATATACCTGCTGGCTGGGTGCACACTCGAAATACTGACTAAATTGTGATGATTTAAACACTTTTCCATAAGACTACATTTCATACAACTACAAGTTAAATCTTTTTGCACAACTGCTACTCACGGTCGAATTGCTACCGCTTGTGATACATTTTACATTATCTGTGGTATTTCAAGAACTCAAGAAAAGTTCGAGTTGCAGTACCATTATATATATCCTGAACTTAAGTTTTGATCATAGCTGAAAAGTAGTTTTGATCAAAGCTGAAGATGATCCTCCACTCTCTGTTCTGCAACTTTCACGAGAAGCCTTAATGTATCTTGAGCCATGTTTAGCAAGATGTACTTCTAGACCCTGAATGCACTATGCTAGTAGATCAGTGCTTAATGTGATACCAAGCAGATATCAAATAGAAGAACAGAGGCCAGAAAATACGTTAAAAGAAAACTTGGCTTATGATTAGCAACGAGGTAACTTTGAACTTGAAGCAGTCGTTGACTGATTTTAGGGGTTCGAAAAATATATATGCATCGACTCAATATCCATTTCAACGCTTTTTCAATCTTGAAATAAGAATGAGCACTTGGTAATACAAATACATTTTTGCCGTAAAATACATAGTGACGAACATTTTAGTAATGCCAAGTGTTCAAAAATCTTACTTCCATTATGCAATCAATCATGAACGCGGGAAAGTTCAAATGTCTAGAAAATTATTTTTGGCAGCACACTAGGGCGAGATGGTGAGAGAGTGTGAGAATTTTGTAAATACGCACGCTTCGTCTTGATTAGATTACGGTAGTCTAGGTTGTTCTCTCACGTTAATTGTCAGGGTCTCACCCTAAGAACTGGCTTATACGTTAGTTCGTCTTTCATGGGTTACAGTTCTTCTTCTGCTGTGCCATTATCAAGTAGTCTAAAACATCAACATATACCAGCTATCTGTTTCAATCTTCGTTTCACTGCTTTGGTGCCGTTTAGCCAAAACTAGCAGTAGGTCTACTAGTAGCGCTGGAAGAAATTTATTCGACACTTACAAGCAGAAATGGCAAAACAACAAGCAGTCGTTGCCACGCTGCCGAGCATCCACCTCTATTGCCAATAATGTTCATATCGTGTTTCTTTCTTCCAATTTCATCCGGAAAAGTACAGCTCATAGATGCACTGTGTTGATTTGCATTAGAGAAGCTGAGAACTTTGTACGTCCGCATTAAGCAAAGTTCATTCTGTATGTCTATTCTCCTCACACATAGTAAAAGCTCACCCGAGATCGGCTGAAAAAGTTGGGCAAAACTTTGCGCGTTACTGAAACTTCAACGGAGGATCAGTGGATCAGCCGTTTCAAAAACACTGTCTGCTTCATCTTTTCTGCTGATAACATAAGTATATGACCAGAGTTATTTTTGACTAGTTAACTTCGGAAAAGTAAGTTCTAAAAGAGTAAGAGATATAACAAAGGAGACAATTATATTTCGCTCTATTACAACACCTTCTTCATCTCTATCTTTCGCTCTTTATTAAGACATTTTGTATGACAATTCAAACTACTTAAACTGCTTTAATAAACGCTTTGTTGTCAATAATGTAAGTTAGGAAAAAATGTCGCGATGTGTAACTTTACGATCGACTCGTTAATTAACAGCTTCGTCTGCGATTTCCTAGCGTTTCCGCGACAGTGAAAAACTAAAAGTTCTTCATTGAAAAAATGTGTTTACTCAATTTCGAACCACGTGGTATT
Organism: Oesophagostomum dentatum; assembly: GCA_000797555.1. Taxonomy (NCBI): domain Eukaryota; kingdom Metazoa; phylum Nematoda; class Chromadorea; order Rhabditida; family Strongylidae; genus Oesophagostomum; species Oesophagostomum dentatum. The sequence goes on from KN551891.1 coordinate 11,026, forward strand.
ACAACTTTTGATGTACCTGGGTCTTTAGCTCTTTCAGAACACGTGGATCCACGCCCTAATATGATAAAACAGAAACTTGCTTTATAAGTACGCTTTAAATTTCGTTCGGAAGTAGAACAGGTTTAAAGCTCTTCCGTGCCGTCAAAACTTCAAAATTTCTAAATTCGTTTTTAAAGACGATTGACTGCGTTCTTTATAATTTTCGATGCTCGTTCTTTTCGTCATTCGTCTGATTGAAGTGCAGTGAGAAATACCTTCCTCAGTGGAATACAAGGATATTTCCTCTCAACATTCTGTGATCATCATGCTGCGCTTGGTTCATATAAAACGGTGTAGTAAAGCATACTATTTCTACACTACCTTCTCTGTTTTATACATCAGTTGCTCTCCTGGAGTATGCCCTAGGCATGCAGCTCTGAAACCGCGTGTTAGTCAGTACGTTCTTCTCACTTAAGTAAAACTCTTATTCTCGATGCACGAAATTCCCAAATGCAGACGATGAGAGACTACGCAAAATCTAACTGAAAGTGACGAAAGTACGCATAGTCGGAGAGTCTAGCGCATTTTCTTCTTACCCGTATAATGAGAAGAATTCTGTCAAAATTTTGCCAAAAAAGAAACACTGTTTTTTACCAGCATAATGCAGGACCTGTGAATACCGATGGGGAGTTTTTTGTGGGTCTCTGAAACTGTCGAGGAAAATTGTCTCTGGAAATGTCCTTCCTTGCCTTATCTTCCTGAACTTCGACATGTTCCTATTATAATGCGATCTTTTTTTGTGCTGACAAGGTCTCATATGATGAAATCTTATTCTGGCCAGGTATTACCCTTTTGGCGCCTTGCAACAAGTAGGATCAAACACGTAATTATCAATTTCGTACCGCTTTAGAACTGTGAAGGCAGCAAAGATTCGAAAGGTCCGACACGATTGCGTCCTTTGGAAAGATTGCATCATAATATCTCCGAAAGACTTATACAGGGACTTGATGAATCGTGAATAAAGTTTGTATTGGATACATCGTTCTTATTACAGTATAGATCTTACAGCGCTTCTACTTTTCAAACACAACCAAAAATTATCCATATTTGAAAAAGCAAAAACTGACGTAGCGAGCTACATTACATTTACAGATCTTCTTTAGCTACATATCTCTCTTCTTCATTCTTCCCTCACTCTTCTACGCAGGCAAGCGAGGTCATTTCTACTTTATTTGAGAACCACCAATGAAAACAGATTTATAGTAGTTCCGAAAAATCTTCCTGACGCTCTACTTCATCCCGTGAAATTGTCTTTCAGCAAGATTAGTTAGTTTCTACTTATCCAGTGCTGATTTTATTGCAATAACCTGCTTGCCTTATAAGACCTCTGTCCTTCCATTCTCCTTAGCTTTCACTCTCAGCTATTTGTTGACATATTCTGTTCACCACACTTCAATTGTTACAGAATGAACAGATTCTAAAAATACGTATTATTCACAGGCCTCTTGAAGTAAAAGTGAAAAGCTTGATTGTTCGCAGCGAGATCTACGTTCTTTAACAACGTCTACGTCAGCTCTGAATTTATATTGAAAACACTCAGATCTGTTTTTGTCGATTTTGTTTACTTCCCATGCACGCAGTGGGACTTACCCTGTCGTGTACAAAAAAATCTCGCGCTGGAGCCGTGTTTATCCGTAATAAACTCCTCAAAAACACGGTCAAAAAGTCTGAGCGAAATAAATGAGAAAATGAAGCAGACATATTAAAATAGATTTGCTGCGGAGAGACTCATTATTACGGCATAACAAATACAATTTTTATCTCGGTAGTTAGTTACCCACATCTCACTACGAAACACAGCAGCTACGTATTTGCTTCCAAGGAGTGGCAGTTGTGACAGTTTCACCTTGTTGATCTATTTCCACAGTCGCTGATGGGCTTCATAACTGTTATGTCCATACATATGATGATGATAAAAAAACAGTTTGTAAGAGCGTACTTACCACATTTGACATGTCTTGCAGAATGAAATCACAAGAAAAAGACTCTGAACTGAAGGACATCGCATGGCTCTGCGGTCTTTTCGCGATTTTTGCGGCACTTCTCATCAGGTATTGAATATATGTGGTAAGCCTTCAGAGCATATTTTAAGCTTGACCTGTCAGATTCTTTTCCATAGCCTACGTTCTTGGAGGTCTTCTTGTAGCTGTCGTAGCCTTCCACCAGTTCTACTGGAGGCGACGAGGTCTACCACCTGGGCCCATACCGCTTCCGCTTATTGGCAATACACTATCGGCTAGTTCTTCTTTTCCGTTTGGAAACTTTAATAACTGATACTGATACGTCATATGGAACAGAAACTTCATTTAAACATATAGAGACTAGAATTCATTTCCTGTAACTTTTATAGAGCAAAACTCACTAATCATATCTGAGGGCCAGAAGAAAAACTGGAAAAGAGAACGCGGCTTTGTGGATTATAGCGACCCTTGGGGTCGCTAGCAAGTGGGTCGGGGCAGCCACTTTACGTATATGAAAGGAAACTGTGCAACATTGTTCCGCGCAAATCAGCTTTGAACGAGAACGAAGGCGGAGGTGCTGGAGTTTAAATTAGTTACGTGAAATTTGCGTGAGAGATAAGCACCGGATGTACAGAGTGCGGCAAAAAAACCTAACGGTTTTTAATTGACCTGTTCTCCCATAGGAAATCACTGAGGGATGTCGCTTTATCGTAACATATTGCAAAAGAGTTCCGATTTTTCTGAAAAAAATTATCTACTATTAATATCCCCTTTTGAAAATAAAACGTAAACATTAGTCAAATCCGCTGCTGAGCGGGAGTGCTGCTCTGTATTTGCGGACAGTCACAATCATGCTGAAGGAAATCTTATATATTGACAGCCACTGCACTTGCGCTGCCCAAATTTGCTACCGCGTTGGAAAGCGTTGATGCTGGCTGTCACTGCAAGCGTCG
>KN551894.1:9554-21102 GCA_000797555.1 Oesophagostomum dentatum
AGGCTTGGTTGGCCTGGTGTGCGGGATCAAACCTTGATCCTGTGGCTACTAGGCAGCGCCTCAGACCACTAGGCCACGCGCCCACGAATTAAGGAAAGATGGGTAAGAATTAAGTATATGTGTCTTCTGCGTGCACTGGCGCGTTGTAGTGCGAATTGATATTCAAGAAAAACTTGATCATTCCTTACTAAGAGATCATAAACGATGACTTGCTGCTAACACATATTTTTCCGGACTGATTAACTGATCATTTCTCTATAGACGATCCGATAGTTCAAAACGCACTGATCTCTTAAATAAATATGTCGTACTAAAGGATCCAGTGAATTTCCGGAAGTCCGAAGTAATTTTTGCTGGACTTTTCTCCATAATATATCAAAAAAATAAATATTTTTCCACTATCGGAACATAAAGGTCGCGTGAAGTTGCGATTTTAGCTACTATAGGTCCTAGGATAGCTCCTAGGAATGACGAGAACCGTCCGGATACTTCTACTTGACTTCAAACTCTAAAGAAGGCGGAATCATGCTGTCCGCTTTCATCAGCTCTCCCAAATTTCCATCCATATTCGGTTGAAATTTGAAATGTGAACGTATAGTCCCAGTGTAAATTGGACCAGTGGTGGATCACACTTACAGGCGAGAAAGTCTCACACCCTACACACTGTAGTTCGAGCCTCTGATAATACACGAATTCTCCACCGTTTACAGATTTTAAGGTAAAGCATCCTTTTTCCTCTAATTAACCTATGGCTGGAAATCTATGACGATCTGGGTGTACTCACAAGAATAGCTGGGGCGTAGTGGGACAGTTCCGGACATATAGCTGGAGGTTTTTGAATAATATGCTGCAGTAGTCAGCTTAGAATTCCGGAGTACAGTAGAGCAGTCTGTGGATTAATAAATCGGAAAAAAAACAAGCAGTCATAGTTTAGATAGACTGGTCTGTGCCAGGTAGTAGTAGCCTATCCTATTCGATAAAGCTAAAACTTTCCCTTGAGCCTTTCAGCAAATGAAAATTATTGCATAGGCGCTATGGCTGCACTACAAACGACTCCTCTTAGGTCTATGCAGTGGTTTTCCTCTTTTTTCCTACGTCTTTTCCTCTGTGTTCTATTCCCACTATGCTCGTAAAATGCTTCTTCGATCGCTGCAGTTCTTGCTCTTTCGCTAGGTATTCAATCTCGTACTAGTGGCGAAAAGATGTATGTATAGGGCATTTGCCTGACAAGTGCGTGTGTACGTGAGTTTTGGCACATTACGGCAGCACACGCATGGCACACAGTTCAACTGTATCGATCAAGGTCACGACCCATCACGGTCCCTTACGGCGCTCGCAGACGCGCATTTGTCAAGTGAGTCGGCTATAGTTATCGGGTGAGAAATAGTGAAATTTCTGAGAAATTCTCTGGACCAGTAAAGGAAGAAGGAATTCCATTTCCCAATTCTTACAGATCTGCAAAATATTCGCTCCACTTTAGAGCTTTCCACGATTTGAAATTTCACTTCCGCTCACATCCAAATGCATACGCTCTGGAAGCTCCTCTTCCTCGTTCGTATGCCTCTTCATTTCATCAAACCAGTTTAATTGAAGAAGAAAGGCAATATCGTTTTTTCATGCTTCTAATTTTCCACTAATCAAATCCGCCATGCAAAAAAGCCGGCAAGCTTAAATCACAGCACTTCAAAACATCCATCAGCACCCATTCAAAGATTCTGAGAAAACCAGAGGATAAAATTTGTTCTCTAGCCGGACCTAACTGGAAATGTCCCAAAGTGCGAGGGCGTTACGACGTCTTAGATGTCTTAATTTTTCTAGGAATTACCAGAAATTGAGTATTTTCCACATTCTGTTATTTACGTACTTCGACATATTGAATAGTAACATGTTCAGGCTAACTATGACGTAAAAGTAAATGACATTTTTGATGCGATCCCTGGGAGTGAGCAAACGCCCTCACATCTTGGGACCATTTTATTTAGGCCATCCATCTGTGGACTACCAGCGGAGAATGGTGGTTCTTTTTGTCATCGCTTCACCAAATTGGTGCACTTTCGTGCTTGGTGCTTTCTAAGAGTGCCTCATGCAGTCGAATCTAAAAGGCCTTTCATAAATTTGAAATATCTTTGCATTTCCATTTGTAGTTGTTTTGCCCTGCATAGCTCACCATAGAATGACAAAGATAAAAATAAAGATGAAAGTGGAAAAGGACAGACAAATATAGTTTAGAAACTACTTGATGTTTAAATAATCATCTCTCCAAGCCCCTGAGATTTCACTGCAAAGTTTTTGAACCTAATTTATCCTATTTTTGATAATCGAAGGAAAAAGGGGACTACCTCCCTTGGCGTTCCCTTGCCTTCCTCATGTTTTTCATTCTAGGACGTCAATCATAAAACCGTGACTGTTCCGAGCTAGCAAATTTTTTTTCGGGCACGATGAAAAGAGCCGAGATTTTCGAGGATTTCTTTTTTGCTTTTGCGATCATAAAAACCTCTTTCATTGCAGTCATATCGTTCGAAATCTTTGTAGTCCTCGGAAAATTGGCGTCTTTCTCTCTATTCGCATTCCGATAAGAAAAGAATGGCGCATTTCTCGGCTACCTGTACCATCGTAAAGCGAGGCAAGAAGGCAGAAACATGGAATGATTCAACGATTAGCATACTATAGCACATCGAAACAATTTTAGTCGGTTCTGCTACAACTTCTTCAAAGGATGGTACTTCTTTGTATTTTTTTAAGGAAATTCCCTATGCGCTTCTGTCAAACATCATTTTCTTATGAACACGAAAAAAGAGCTATCAGTTTTCTTCTCAATACAAGTTTTTCGGCTCTTTATAATGAAACATGAAGTAGGGTATCTCAGTGAGGACAAACACTTTTATTTTTCTTATAGATTCCTTCTATTCTAATTAGTCGTGAAGTAAAAGCAGTTGTAATTCTCCCAAAAACAGTGCTCCAGCAAATTTTTGCAGGCGAGCTCTTTTTTTTAGCCTAACCATTGAAAAGGGCATGTCGTACAAAATAATAGTTTCAAAAATATGTTAATTTCATAGAAAAATCTAATCAGCAATGAATTTCCTACTAATAGAAGCTATGAAACACCTGAGCACAAAAGTCGAAATGTGACTCCGAACGAGGAAAACTGCTGCAGCTTTGCTCATACAGTCTACGGGTTTACATAGTGGAGTTGACCAGTCGGTGCAGTGTTGTAAGGTGTGCAGTGACAGAAATCGTCAGCCATGGAGCGAAATTCCACTCGAGGAACCGACTCTTGACAGTAAAGGCTGAACATCAGTTCGCGCTCCAGCTAATCTAGAGACGCCTTTTTTCACCGATTTGTGTAAGCATACCTACTCTCCTTTTCGCGGACTATGACTAATGAAATGGGCGGGACCAGGCACCGAACGGACATCCAAATAGGTTGAAACATGGAGACCTAGCGTATTATTGGTCAATTTGCTTCCTTTCGACACGTTACTTTTCTTTTCAGGTTGTTTTTGACTCCCGTTGGGTTACCCCTCCCCTTAGAATGCTTGATCCCGCCCACCCCACTAGTCATAGTCAGCGAGAAAGAGAGTCTCACAGCTTTGCACCGACTGGTCAACTCGGCTATAACTGCACTCCCAACAGAGGAGTAGCCAGCCCATGGCGTATTTATGCACTACACTTTGATTTCACATCCTGACGTATCATAGTTTTATTGGCTTTTGGGTGGATCTTTCACAAGGTTTTCCTCCAAAATAAGCAAGTTTGAGGTTTTTCGCAAGGTTATAGAGTTTGCATGTATGACATCGGTGCTGCTGAAATTCATCAATGAAAATGCACTGCCTTTAAAACTCCTCTGCCTTGATGTTCCTGGAAGTAGCGGAAAAAGCTCGACAACATATGATGAATTATGCCAGCGGCCGAGTTATCCATGCGAATCCCGCGTTGCAGCGTCGCATCTATGCGGTGTTTAGAGATCATATCAAGCATAGCCAATCGGTTCACGGTATCTAAATATTAATTAGCTGTTGATATAACTCGCAAATGTGACTCAGTCTGCATAGCGGGAAGTCAAAGGGCTCGTCTACACCGTGTATTAATGGCGTGGGTGGATTGTGTTTCAAAAACATTGAAATTTCTGAAAGATGCAGGGAGAAGGAAATTACAGAAAACCATGGAAAATGGTCGAAAAATATCTCATATTCGTTCGTTACTCCTCAGTAATGGAAAATTCTGGGAGAAATTTTTAGCTAAACGGATATCAGAACACTCGAATTACTAGGAAAGTTTCCTATGGCCCACAGCAACTAATTTCAGCTTCCTGTTGATATACACTGGGCGTTTCTTCCCCAAGTCTTCCAACGTACCTACAGACAAATACCTGCACCAAAGGTGAGCTAGACGTGCGAATATCGATTGCCACGTCGAATATTCGACGTCGATAAGCGAGATTCGAATGGAGCGCTTCTGTACAGTGTGATGTCCAGCTTATCTTTGACTCTCGCTTGGTCTTCTATTGCCGCGGCTGTGCCACCTTTCCCAGGTTCCTATGCTTATGTGTATTTTCCGGAAGATTGGGCTACCTGATTGCTCTATTCAAGAGAAAATTTGGAAACTACCGCTCAGAAATGAAAGTATTTGGAAGAAGAAAAAAGTAAAATGCAAAAGGGCATGAGGAGAATTTATTGTAAGGCAGTGCTGCACCGCCGATCAATAATCGTATGCGGACGCGCCTCGATCAATAATCGTATGCTGCAGCGGCTCCCATGAGGCAGGACTTGATATTGTAAAACCACACGCTTTGCGCTGCACATATAAACAATTGAATGAAATATTAGTACTTTGCCGAGTATATACTTATAATTCTCGATCAATACAATCAATAATTCCAGGTTCCATCCTTCAAACGCACCCCATCAGCGAAATGGATGCGATTTGGAAAACGATCTCCAAATGCTAAATGGATGAGGTAGGAGCTATTGTAAACATTTCCAAGAAATTCCTTTAAAAAAATCAATAAAAACTAATTTTGGGTCTTTTAAAGTAGCTGGGCATATTTGGGTGGACACGCTTACCTTTATGTGTTTGTGAATTTTTGGAATTTCTCGGTATTGGTGCAAAATGCTTCAAAAATTCGAAATCATAACAAAAATTCGCAATTTTTCTATGTAAGCGACAGAATAGATGAGGTGAGATATGCTGCACTAGTGGGCGGGGTTTAGCTCCTCCGTGATTGGCCAGTTTTTCTTTCATCCAGCCGTAGCTTCATGCGCTCCCTTCTCTCTACACTAGGCAGAGTTGTCGCATTTTCTATCAGCTATGACAACAAACTGTTTAAATTAAGTTATATCCCTTCACTAGGCAGACCTAACGCTCTAATTGGTCTATTTGAGAGTCATCTACTGGCAGCTCTATTTCGGTCCTCTTATCCTTGCTTAAAAGGTTCCTTGTTTCGCGCGATTTTTTAAAAATCTATTTTCTCTAGGTTCGGCAAGAGATCACCTGAAGCCAAGTGGATGCGATTCGGCAAGCGATCAGATTACGAATTCGAGGGAGAAGACGATTTGTACTGAATAGTTCCGTAAAATGTCGTCAGATAGCGTGTATCATCCCGTCCGCACACTCTGCCAGAATATCCACGAGTGTTTCTATCGTAATTACATCTGTAGACATGCATTTTGTCTCGAACGTTGTCGGCCTCAATGTTTCTTCACCGTCATTCGCACACACCATCTCCCATCTATTTATTGATCTCTCATAGTTCTACGTCTCTGACCATCAGCACCGCACACCGGCCGTCTCTCGCATCGGATCATCGTCACGTTCCATATTTGTCTAGCATTGCAGTGATCTCAAGTATCGATGGATAAATGTTGTATTTTGTTAATTCGAGAAGAAATACTTCTGTGTATAAATCGGTGTATGCCTGAGTGCAGAAATCTGTGATGTGCACAGATTATTGATTGGAGTTTTCATTCAACTGCAAAATCAATAATTCTGGGAAGGAGTTAAAGTGTTTCTTAGCGAAGACTTTCCAGAAGATTACATGCATGTACTGAAGCGCTACCGCATGCAAGATCAATTCTTCAGAGATCAACCATCACACTTACCGTAATTCTTGATGTGAATATATCGTCTATTTCCCCAGCTTCGCGATTACTGTGGTCACGTACCATATTTTTATTGCACGCCATTTCCATGCGTCTGGCGTCATTTCCTCTGCGTCCCTGACCTACCTATGACAATTTGGAACGGTTTCTGAAATGAATCCAGTTGCGATATCGGGGAAATGGACCATAGCTATACCTCAAATGGATGTGAGTCCAGAAATTCAACGTAGCACGCGCACTAGTCGATCACAATCTGCGTCTCCGAACACCACCACTGGCAGTTTCTCTGCATCTACACTTAACTTCAGGGGTAGATTAGCCAGAGTTTACTCGTACCGCTAATGTCGGGTGTGGTTTAGGGTCCACAGCGTAATGTTTTCAGCGGCGGGACCAGCATTGTCTGGTGCGGAGGAACTCGTCCAGGTCACAGCAAGCACGCATGGTTCGGCGCACATGTACTTTAAAGGACGAGTGCGGCCGAGTTTGCTCGCGTCCGACTGCGCTAGTGCCGTCCTTGGAAACATTGCGCTACGGACCCTGTGGTTTATAATTGACAGCCGACTATTTCTAAACTATAGAGAAGCTGATAGTAAATCTGCCTAGAACTGCCTAGATCTCAGTTCAGCTGTTTAGAAAAGATTTTTCCACAATTCAGATGGTACTCGCTTTTTCATCGAATTCCAATTCCTGCCCATTGCCAGGCCTATGAATGACATTGGCTAACATTTCGGCGAACTCGCCTTCATCAGAGGCTAAAATTGACGACATGCAATATTTTCGATGAACATCCTGCAAGCAAACCTACGGATTCGTTCAACTTTCGTTCATTCGCCGAAGAGCACTATTTGGCCTACCCACCTTTCAAATTGTTGATGTGGTTGACGATACGCAACAAACACGCCTTGTTCACAACCGCTAGCAATTAGACTACCCTATATGGTTAGTCTAGAATATCTGACCAAGATAGAGAGCGAATTCCATGTTATAGAGAGGCATTCTTCTTTGCTACCATTCCAAGGCTGTTTCTATGTGTCCAAAATGCTTCGAGTGTTTTTCGAGATAAAGTTTTCTGTTCGTGTGCAACTATCTTTATCTTCACATCGAAGTGCTACCCTGCATGACTCTGAATTTTATGGGCACCTGGAGGAGTAGAAATGTGTACTTACCCCTGCTATCTAGATGTTCTTTGATGCGCACACACAAGGGACGTCCTGCTTCTCCTATAAACTTCTTCCCATATCTCAAACAGGAAATCGAGTAAATGGTACCCGTGCACATACAATCCCCACTTCTACCTGATGGACAAAATCTACGTCATGCATATTCTATAGTACATACGATCTCGGACCAGCAAACGCTTTAAATTATTGGAAGGCAGCTCTATCACCGAACTTCAGAACTGCTTTCTTGGTTCGAATTGTGTGAGCATATCGGAAGTGAACGAGTATATTCTTGCTCGTAAGGTTTTTTTTTTACAAAAGGACCACAAGAGCTTCTTACATGTACATTTAGCAGCGGTAACCATCCCTCCTTAGGAGCTTCTCTGGTAACCTTATGCCCTCGTACCGCTCACTCAAAAGCCTAGAACACTTGTGGACTTTCAACTGTGTAGCCTCAATTATGAAGCAGTTGTCAATATATCGGTAACACAAAAAGGACGACACTCCAGCATGGGTGTTTTAGTCTTACTCATAAATGCTATAGCAAGGAGAGCGGCCCGTCTTTGACACATAGCAAGCTCTCTGAATTGAGCAAAATACCTTCCTGCCCATCTAAATATGTTACATTCCAAGCATGCTTTCAAGAGACTCTTAATGTGCGGAACTGAAAACCCGTGAAGGTTAACGCTTCTTTCACTTTCTAATAATAGCTCATAAACAGCTTCCATTGCTGATTCATTCGTCTCTTTTGTATAGAGCGCGTGGACATCAGAGGTTCCCATGAAGTACTCATTGCTGGCTTGTATTTCTCGAAGGTGGTTCAAGAGGAGGAGCCGTCCAGTCCTATCCGCTCTACCGCAAGTGTTGCTGATAATCGATCTGAATGTAGCCGGGTCAGGAGAACTCCAATCCTTTGTGGAAAAATTGTGTGTTTTGATCAGCAAATAATATAATACAAGGCAAACAGGTAGTTCAAGTTTTAGACGCGATATTAGATCCTTTGACAGCTTTGCTTCCTTAGCAACTTTAAGCCATTCCTTAATATGTCCGCGGTATTGTTTTTGGAATCCAGAAAGCGAGGAACGTTGATGAAGAGTTAGTTAAAGCTATAGCTTTCTTCGAGCATCGTCATCGGGCTCATCGGGAACTACCAGATTCATCTACCTTATCATTCGGTGCAAGTATTATTTGTGCAAAGTCGACCGGCTCTCTGACATGTTTCTTTGCGCAGAAGTGAGATTTGCACCCATTTTCTTCCGATGGTATCTTATTGATGTCTTGAAAGTCTCATCTGCAAATAAGCGAAAGTTCACATCTACGAGACGATTTGGGTTTTGTTGCTTGAAGAATGTTCCCGGGAATGGAATAGACTAACTTGCATTACTTAATGCCGCATTCACGTCTCTACTTTCCAGGGTTCCCCTTTTTCGGACTCTGTTTAAAATTGATGTAAACTAATGAGATCTTGCGTAGAAACTGTGCAGGAATATTCTAGGAAGGAGAAAAGCTAGGGCAAACGAGTCGCTAAACCTAACAAGGAAGGTGGCGTCGTTAAACGGTTATCCCACTCATGACTTGAAATAGACGTTCGAGGGCGAGGTCGCAACATATTAGTACAACAGCAGACAAAAAGCTGGTCTTCGTTTCTTTCGTTTGCGGCGACTGCCATCCGTCTAAATAGATCTGGCCTAGAGAATTTAGCATCGGCCACCTCCCACCAACACCTCCCAATAATTTAAAGCGTTTGCTCGCCCGAAATTGTATGTACGATAGAATCTGTATGATGAGCACTTGTAGCATTTGTCTGTCGAGTAGAAGTGGGGATTGTACGTGCACGCGCACCATTTACTCGATTTCCTGTTTGTGATGTGGGGAGAAGCATTATATAGGAGAGACAGTAGAGACAGGATGTCTCTTGAGTGTGCGCATTCAAAGAACATCTAGATGGCAGGGATAAGTCACACGTTTATACTCCTCTAGGTGCCCATAAAATTCAGAGACATGCAGGGGAGTACTTCAATGTGGAGATAAAGATACTGGCGCACGTCACATAGAAATAACCATGGGATGAGCCGCAAAGAAGAATGTCTCTCTACCACGCGGGAACTCGCTCCCTCTCCTGGTCAGATATTCTGGGCTAACCATGTAGCGCAGTTTAACTGCTAGCGGTTCTGAACTATGCATGGTCGCTGTGCTTCGTCAACCACATCGATGGTTTGAAAGATGGGTAGGGCAAATAGTGCTGTTCGACGAAGGAACAAAGGTTGAACGAATCCGTGGGTTTGCTTGAAAGACGTTCATCGAATAGATCACACCTAGCCCATTTTAGGCTCTGTCGAAGGCGAGTTCGCTGAAAGGTTAGCCAGTTAATAAAGAAATCCTAGCAATTTCGAATATTACTCAACAAGGTATTCTAAGAGCCTATGCAGAATATTATGGCCTAAATCCAGCAGATGGCCAAGACTTATTTCTTTCACAAATAATTTTCTCTAGACGAGCAAAAAACGTCCTCAAATCACCGACTTTGTAGGCAACAACATAGCTTTAGTCCTGTCTCATTTGAATAAAGTGGTAAAAGGAATACAACTTAGAACTTAATGTAATGAAAGTAGCTATCAGAAGCAAATTACACAGAAAATGCGAGATTTTACGAATACACTGTAGCTGCGCCTCATATTTTACGAGTGCATGTGTTTCAGGCTGTTGATCGTCTGAATCTTTTGAGGGTACTAGAGTGTGTTTTCTTTTACCTGAGCCGAAAATACAATACCTAGTGAGAGGGACTTTGGCGCCTCCTCCGAATGAAGCAGTTTGCAATTACTGTTGATCGTTATTTCGAACCAAAGACCAACTCTACAACGCTTGAAGTCTGCCATCCTTTCAGCCACGACAGCCAAAAATAACGCACCTTTTTCAAATGCAAAATAGTGGCCTTACGTTTTACACCCGCGTAATAATTTTAATTAAGAGCTCATTCAATGCGCTTGAGCTTGTTAACTGCCTTTTTTTCTAGGCTGGCAGAGAGACTTGACTGTATTACTATTGTTTAGATGAATTGTGGCTAAACGAATTATGTAAATGTCACGCTTAGTCTTTGCGCACAATCTGAGCATTATTTGGTGTTAACTACATCTGTAAAATGATCAGGATAATGTCACCCATTCACCAACAATTTATAATACATCTGCCAATTTCCCACACGCCGGTCGACAATAGGGACTACTTCGCTTAACTTACCCCAAAAGTTCTTACCCCAAAACTTCATAGATTTAGTCCTCGCTAAAATTGCCCACAGGGGTTATTTGCGCTGACAGATTCACAGGTTGCACCCCTTTTGAATGACAAATACTCTGCCCTAGGGTTATGCTAAGTCAGGGTAAGGTCGAGAAAAGGTATGAAAACCTCAGAATCACCTCGACAGTTGTAAACTAAGGTTGTCTGGGTCGCCGTCGCGAAGATCACATTAATTTTGTATCCTTATCTCATTTCTGTGTAGCTACGGTTGACATGCGGTAGAAGATATGTTAGTTACCGCAGATTAGCCAATATGAGTTCCTACCCTTCTATCGCGCACCTATCGTAGCTCTATAAAATGAGGTTACGACATGAATACGACTTTTCTCACCATATTCTCTCAGAATGTTAGTCCTGAGATGTTTCTGAGATGTTGACCTCTTGGGTAAACCATACGTCAACCCCGATGAAGTGGCTATCGCGCGAAGTAGTACGTATGATTTTCGGACATAATGACAGCAATAGTGTACGGTGTTCCAAGGTACCGTCAATTCGCCCAGATAATGCCCTGGTTATCGCGGTTTAGTGCAGTTGCGTACTAGGCAGGGCAACGGTATCGGTTGTCACTGGAGCAGCAAGCGAGAATCGAGCTGTCTCTAGTCTTCTCGCTTGCTGCTCCAGCGACAACCGATGCCGTGCCCTGCCTGGTACGTAATTGCACTAAACCGCGATGATCGAGGCACTATGTGGGCAAATCGACGGTATCCTTCCTCAAGAATAGCATAATAGCAACCTAAAATGATGCAAACTACTGCGTCAACAGTAAATGAACCTTACCAGCGTTTGCCAGGTATGGGTTACTATAGAACGACACCCCTTGTTATGAATATTTATCTCGTAGCTTAACGCAACAAGCGCTTCGCTTTCGGCGTCTCTCTATATACATTGTATCTCGCTAAAGCAGGTATATATAGCACATTATGGTCATTTTCACACTTTGTTTTGGTCAGAATCTCTAAAATCGAGGTGCTTTACTTTGCTGAATAGAAGTGCTTA
>KN551928.1:0-10530 GCA_000797555.1 Oesophagostomum dentatum
TCGACGGCAATGCGGTACTATTTTATTTGCGCATGTGCCCATATTCGAGACTATATTTACCTTTACCTTGTCTTATCTTGGACTAACCTGAGACTGAAAACTATGAGAGGAAAAAATTTATCGAAAATAGAGAATCACATAAATTATTACGACCTCGCACTGAAAAATGCTGGTACCAAAGAGAAACAACGATGCCAAAAGGCATGAATAACGACGTGCTTTCGCTGACACTGCTTTTCAACAAAACAGTAAAAACAGCTGTAAAGAGTACAAAATCAATAGAGTAGTTCCGTCTCTCTTGGAGAAAAGTGACATCACAAGCGATGGTAATTACGAGAGAAAAGCTAAAGAGTGAGTAAGGAATGTGAAATAAAAGTACATACTGATATTCGCCCCGTTTACCCGCCTTTAGTGCCAATAATTTACCCTGGCGACCCGTATGCAAAGCATTTCGTTTATAACCAGCTGTTCACTTAGAGAAGAGACAATCACAAATTCGGAAAATGGAGTGACCAGTACAGTCGACTGGTGGATCCCGGACGGATGGCTCAAAAACGACTCGGAACTCACTAGTCGCAACTTCTTCCTCAATTCGGAATAATAGCCTTATTTTTTGTCCATTTGAAAGTTTGTGTGTCGTCTCGAACTCGTGGTACAAAAACTATAAGCAAGTAGTTGCACTCGTAACATAAATACAGCTAAACTTCTTACAGAATTACTCACGTCCATTTTCGGTGGTTTATTCAGAGCCATTTCTACAGCAGTAATGTTTCGTTTGGTGCGCATTCCATGCCGTACAAGAGCATTCAGACCTAATATTTGCACGTCGTTGCCCATAGACAGCTAAAATTTTGTCCATCAATTGAGTGAATACGTTCAATCTTTCAAATGTGCGTCGAACACTTTAGAAGCAGCATACACTCTAAAGATGCATTTTGTGTTCTTGACAAATTCCGGTAATGGTCCCACCAACGAGTGAAACTAGGAAGGAAACATAAGCAAAACTGATTCTGACAAATAAAGCGCTTGTGGGAAGCGATGAACAGATATTCGAGTTTTTCGAATGACATTTGCTAGTTTTCGAGCGAGGTCAGTTGAGTTGTGAAGTCGGGGGCAGGACCTATGGCTTTGCGATATGGGCGGCCCTACACATTCAAGGAAAAAAACTAGAAAAGGATGTTCCATGAGGTTTCACATGGTAGATCTGCGATGTTTATATATAATTAGTGGTTTTTTTTGTGAAAATTAGGCTTTGTATGATCAGGGTAGCGAAGAGTATTGGGCACAGTGCCGAATAAGGCCAAGCTGGCGCCGTCCGAATTCCAAATAATCTCATTCGAAAAAATTAGAGCAGCTGTTCACGATCTTCAGCAGGGGCTTTTTTCCGGGTGACAGCGAGTTTTGTGTGGAACTCCATGCAACACTAGTTATAGGATCATCGTTCGGGATTCGACCAAAAAGCAAGACGTAAACACTGTAGACGCGACAACCAAGGCCGCAACAGTTTCAAGCACTCACATCCAGGGCGCAGCACCAGCTGGAAAAACTCATTTTCAGCTACTATGTTCCCCCAAGAATAGATGCACGATTACGAAGACTGCACAAGCGCAGCAGTACTTCCATTGTGTTTAAAATACGATAGTAACGATGTAATTTTAAACGAGTTTCGGCGCGAGTTGCAATGGGGCGCGCTTTCGCATGGAAGCGCAGCGGCCCGAACTTTCTCAAGCTTTCCTTATAAACTTTAAAAAAACAGAGAAGGTAATTTGTAGAGATGTAATGTGTATAACATGTAATAGTGCCTGAAAAACAGCCATGCAAAGTAGCATCTTTCGTTTTAGTTTCTCCGCCTTCATTTTTGAAAAATATGTTCCCAGCTGGGTGCACGTTGGAAAATTTTCGGATTTTATCCAAGAGAACGCTTTTTTTTCTAATACGAAGACGGAGAAACTAAAACGAAGGTTTTCTTTTCTGTGGTATAAACTAGGAGAAATCTATATCCGCATCTATATCAAAAATTGTGAGCAGAAATATTAAGTGTAAAAGGAGAAAAATGTGCTTTTGTATTGGAGCGCGATAACTACTACGGCGTGTTGACTGAGGCCACAGTCTGGACTGAATTTTGCGTTGTTCTGCCTTTGGTTTTGACGCACCTTCTTCTCTACAAAAAGTCCTTGCAATAAGGAAATCGTCAGCAGTACTAAAAAAAAACTTCGGATGTTTTCATCGGCCGGACTACTAGGTCAGCGGCTCAGTTCGCAAAATTTACGAAGTCGTGTTGGATTTTTTTCCAACACTAGCAGCGCCCTGCTCAGATCATAGTAAGCCAAGCGATTTCTTGTCACAATCTTTTCTATTGCTATCTGAAACCGCCAAAATTTTTATGGGACTATCCCGGATTAGTGGCAATGTAGAAAATGTAGAGTAGAGGTTGGTGTCACCTTTCAAGATTAAAAAAATTTGGTCGACATTGCTGAAAATGGCGTTTTTTTTAGCCCTAGCATTTTCGTAGTGATATAGCGTCGAAAACCAATAAAGATTTATCCATCGCAGCTGGTTGGTTCAAGGAACGCCAAAATTTCGTATTCGTGTTCATTTTGCAGGACTATAAGATGATCCCCCTGATAGTAAGTGAACAGACACAGCAGCGCCCGTAGTAACGTTCGCTCAGCTAAGATTGTCTTAAATGAGTGCTCCGCTGAGATCGAACTACCTCGCCTGAATTAAACTAGCACTCACTATCATAAAGTAGCAAGCTCTTCTGACAGATGGAACCCTCGGCTGAGAACAACTAAGACAACGTGCCAAAACTTAGTCTTAGTTATTCAAGACAAACTTAGCCTAGTTTTTTACGCAAAATAACGCACATCTGAGGAGACGCAAACGAGCATCGGCTGAGATTTTTTAAAGGTGCTCGGCATCTACTTAGAAAAGTCTCAGTTGGTGCAAAATAATGTCAGATTTGTAACAGGGAAGAATCATGGCTAGAACACGGATTTTTAACTCTAGCGCGTGGGAGCGGCAGCAAATGTTGTGAAAACGCTAAAGAAAAGGGAAATAATGTGGCTAAATTATGTTTGCTATAATCTCTGGAAGCATTTTTCGTTATGTGGAGCTGAGAGAGTTAGTTTCAGCTATGAAGAATGTCCACAAAGTATTAGGCGTAGTTACCCACTGTTGATCTACTGCTCAGCCGCCATCCGCCGTTTTGATCTAGAAAAGTCGAATGTTTCTTCTTTTTAAATCAGGGTTTTTTCAAGAAAATTACTGCTGCTCTGGAGCTGATTTTTACTTTTCTAACCTATACAGTTAGGGGACTACTGAAATAACTTTCCGGAGTTTTTGAGCACCTTCCGTTAGGTGAATCTTATCAGAAACTGATAGGCCTTGACAAAGTTGTGCTGACAATTTTGTCATAGGATCTCGGCTGAGTGAACTTTACCACGGGCCCCAGTCATTTTTTCGATAATTGGGGAGCCGAGCAGTCATCCATTCGTGTTTTCTGAGGAGGTGGTAGATAAAAAAGGGGCTATTTGTGAAACATTGTGTCTGTGTAGATCGTATACTGGGGAGATGTGACAATACTGACGTAGTTCTTGCTAGCAAGGAATATGCCACTCTCACGACCCCGACGACGTCGTTTGGGGAGTCCCGGGTTTTATTATTTCAACAAAATTCGTGCGCATTGTCAGACGTCATCTACAAATTGCTGAACTCTAGGTAAGATCCCCTTTCACCACTATGAGGCACTGCAGTCTGAAAACCCCCGAACCCTTACGACTCTTCAGCACCTATTGTCCAGGTCTAAATTTTTTGGTATGGTACTAAAGAGGGCATGAGCAATTCGTCCGCTTGTACCATTTTTGCTGATCGACACTGCTCATATGTTTGACTGCAAAAGGCGAAAAATCTGCGCATTTATTTTTTCAACGCTTATGTCACAACCCGTGAAAGGCCTACCTCATTATTGTCTAGGCAGGATTCTAGTCCCTTCTCCTTAATCCAGGAAATGATGGCTTCCTTGTATTTCTGGAATTTATTAAGTAAACTTCATATCAAAGCAACAGCTCCAACGCCTTTTTTTATACCGTCACTGCCAATTCTTTCTTCTTCAGAGGGTCCTTTTCTTTAGGCATTGTAAGATTGCTACGGTCAATAAGGCAGGTGCAGAAGTTTTCAGCCACGTAGGCGTCGTGGCACGATCTGCAAGAAGGCATTAGTAAGCATAAACAGGGTTGCTCTACTACTCTTTAGTAGTTCCAGTGCTGAATTTGAAGAAGCCTAGATCTATAAACAATCTAGACATAAATTAAAGTTCTAGCAACTTCCGCACTATCGTGAGAAGGGTAAAGGGTACCAAGAATTGAAGGAAGGACTATATTTGCGTGAAATCTCAACCTAATAAAGTTCCTCGAAAGAATTTCAGAGGATTGACTCTGAAATGGTCTCCAACTTTATTTCAGGCAAGTAGGTGCGAACTGTTTTGGTTGGTCATATACTGTTTTTTTAGAAGAACCAAAGAAGTTGATAACTCGTGCAATGAGACAGCGATAGATCATATTTTAGATATCGTTCTTTCTTTCTTTGCATGTTTTACAAATCAATCAGCCGCAGCAGTTTTTAGAATTTCTTTCATCTCCTCCGGGTATGGGACATTTTTGGAAATGTTTTGCTAAAAAGAACTTTACCTGTTCGACGGTATCTCATCGAATAAACTAATTCCACGTCCTTCGTCACGCTTCTGTGAGTCCCTCTCGGCTCCGAGTCTCATCAGTGCTATATCTTTCAGTGTTTGGTGAATGTCGAAATTGCTTAAATAGTACTCACTTTACAAATAAATGTTTATTATTTTCTATGTTTTTACTGCTCCAATTCCAAAAAATCCTCAAAACTCCAACCTACTGGCATTCTTTATCAGAATAGACATTTAGTGATAGTTATAAGCTTCTCTGGCTGCTATCATTTTCTCACCTTGTGAGTTTATACTTATTAGTAAGGAAGTTGGCGTATTCCTTTGGGTAGAGAGTTTTGAAGTTGGTTGGAAGCCGAATTGCCATCAATGGCATACGCTCCTCTATTCTTCCAGTATATGAGAATTGCACGAGTCCAATACGGTTACCATGATCTCCCATAATCACGCTGACTGAGTTGTCCAGAGCACCTTAACAATATTCCATAGAAGAACGTGAACGAGAGGCAGTAAAAGATGCAGACAGGTAAATACCGTTTTGTTGGAGGTTCTCAAGGCTGGATCTGAGGAATTCGTCCATAGGTTCGATAAGAAGACTGGCTTCGTGGGTCAAGCTAAATAAAAGCAAATAGTAGTGGATCTTCAAGAAATGGTTTTGTCGTTAGAAGCAGGTTTCAGATTTCAGATAACAGACTCACATACAATCACCACCATATGATTCATTCATAGGGCTACCGTGGGCGGTGCTTACAACTTATACTCTACTGTTTCTAACGGTAAGTAAGCTGATAACTAAGCAGTCTAGAACCAAATTTGGCGATCTGGAAAAGGATCTCGACAATCCATTTCATACTCTTTTCGCTGGCTTCTCTAGACAGTTGACTTTGAATATAAGCCCCGCCCCTCGTTAGCACTGCCAATGAATCCTAGCTCTTTCGACGAAAACATTTATACTACCTTGTTATAAACGTGAAACCGAAGTGGCAAATATCTTTGTACTTGTTGGCGAATCGTCGCCATATGTCGACGAACTCACGCTGAACCTGACCACCGTCCTTGCATGGTGTGTACACCCACTTCTATAACAGTTGCAAGACGCTTTAGAACCGCTTTGGCTACTCCCCACTCCCACCGCAAATACCTTGTAAACAGCGAGATAGTATGGCCGGTAGTAATGATCTGTCGGTTGAGAGGTGAATCCAGCCTGGAATTCACTTGCCGGATAGTGGAAAATACCACGTGATGCGACTGCAATATCGTCGTTGAACATTGTACGGCATCCAAATTCTGAAATAGTGATCAAAGAAATGGGGTTAAAAATGCAGTCTTTTCCCAGCATTTGTTCCTAGAAACCTGACCTCATTAACAGACGGCTCAACAAATGAATTATTCAGAAAACGTATGATGGAAAGTGGTGACAAATCTCCAGACTTAGTGCACTACTTTTAAGACAAAGATTTCCAACCTTGTGACTGCCAAAGTATTAAAATATTGACCAATTCTTCTTCTACTGCATAGCTAAAGCTTTGTAAAGTACGTGAGATGCAATGCACAAGTATGCCTCCATGGTAAATTTTTGTGGTGCAGAGGTCAGTAGCAATCTTTGAATTTGGAAAACATACAACGTGGCACACTAACTCATGGTGCGTGTATATGCGAAGATCTTCATTTCTTCTTGACACTCATGGCAAAAAGAAAGCTCTGTCAAAGTAAAAGGTTTCCAAAAACTACACCACAACTTTCACCAGTAACTCTGATGCAAAATGTCTCGCTCTTAAATTTACGTACAAAAAGCCTGCGTCTAAGAACATACTACTCCACTCGCATAGCTGTCACCCGCACTACATGAAGTCCAGCATAGTCCAGAACCTCCTCACAACAAGTGCGAATTTAACAAGTGAGAATAACGACGAAGTAGACAATAGTAATTAACAAGATTCTGGACGAAAACGGATATGCAAGGAGAATGAGTAACACATGGAAGCCTTTTCGCTCCTCTTACGGTACAGCACTCATTTTACCTTACATCAATGAAGGACTTGCTGTAGAAATAAATGATGCCGTACGCCGTTCAAAACTCCCGATCCAGCTAATATTTCGACCACCACCGACATTGCGTGACCTGCTTGTAACCTCGAAACCATACGAAAGTCAGTGCATGCGGAACAACTGTAATTACTGCACTGACGACTCAAACTCTGTGGTATTAGAGACACCGTGTACAAGCTAATCTGCACTGGATGTGGAGAGTTTTATATAGGAGAAACCGGTCGAACCCTAAGAGATAGGCTAGATGAACATGTTAGGGCGTTCAAAATGCCTCAATCCTATCCCAACAACGCTTTCTCCAAACATCGAACTAAACGGCATACAATGGAAACACCCCCACAGCTACGAGTAGAGGTTTTACACAGGAATGTGAACAACACCGCGGAAAGAAAAATACGAGAAGCTATGGAAATAAGAAGGCAAGAACCACCGATCAATGGCAAGGAAGAAATGAAGGAAGCCCTGAAGTTGCTGCTTGTTTACTGAGCTAGATGGAATGACGATGCAGAACAGTAGAGAGTCGCTCACTCCGCCTCCTCAAGCCGGCACTTCCTGTCAACTTCCGGTTGCCATCCCACCGAGACCTTCCTAGACTCGGTCGTTACCATCCCGGCGTTAGCGAGTCAACGGTACTGAACACTTCTCTCTCGCTCTCCATGCCACTACTGCCTTTCTTATATTTCAGCCTGATGATGGACTTAACGCCCGAAACGTTGCAATAAAGTATATTTATATATAAATGGTCAAATGAAGCTACGGAATCAAGCTGCTCTTAAATTTGTTTAAATTTTGTTAAGGCAACAAGCTACATATAGGAGTAAGATGCGACAATATTCGAAATTATGATCTTTTTTTTATGGAAATTTTGCTTTGTTAACAAAAGACGAAATTCGTAATGCACGCTTTCTTGTTCTCTGCTATTTTTCTACTTCTGTTTTCCGGAACACTATAATTGTAAATAAACAAATAAGTAAATGAAAAATAAACAAAACCAGGCATTCACAGCCTTCAGCTCAGTCTTTGATTATCGGTTAAAGTGGCTACTTTCCCTGATCGGTTTATGAATTCATTAAGCAATCATGCAAGGGAAACGTAAAGTAAATAAAGATGCTACAGTGAATTCACACAATTCAAACTTACGATCTAGAGTCAGTAAATGCATTTAGAAAATCTCTTACTTTCTTCCATCATTTTCCACAGAAACGGCAGCAGCGTGGGATCGAGTTTTTTGTAGGTAGGCAGGATCCAGTCGAGATTAATATCGCTTGAATTATCATATTTCGGTTCACTCAGTGCTTCCTCAATGTCTCCGGCAAGGATTGGCTCAAGATTAACCATTGAATTGTCTCCAACCTCAAAACAAGGTTCTAGATGCTAATCGTCGATGTTTACGCAGTTTCTTCCAATATTTTGGCTAGTAAAGCTAACCTTTGTGTAACCGTACAGTATTTCGTAACCAAGCTTCCTCATTAGCTCAACACTACGCGGCATATGTCTCATGAACATTGTTCGCGATGTAGAGTCAAATGTAAGGATATCAATGGAGTATCTCGATGGTTGTTTAGGTTTAAGTGTGGTTCTCTGATGTACACCGAATCGGTCGAAGGACTCCGTATCATCGATAAGATAAACCTGCACAACTTGATATAAAGAGGAACTTTTCAAGAATTATGAAGAATACCTTATTCTTGTCCTTTGACAAATCTCTAATTCCAGCATAAGCCTTCTCGAATATCAACTTCTCTTTCTGATGGCACCGAATGAAGAAAGCATCACCATTTGCAAGGAATCGCTTGTTTTCTGGAGCCTGTTTGAGCAAGTATATAAAGGAAGTCTTTTCTTTTTTGGAAAAAATTAGTCTTTCAATAACAAACATCTACAACAGCAACTTCTTCGAATTTGTTGTAGGCATGACCGGCAGCGCGAATCCCTCCTTCAACAAAGACAACCTCAAATTGAATTTTAAAAATTTTTAGACGTTTTAGACATATGAGTGCTCACCTTACACTTGACATCGGCAGTTATATTAGGATAACGAGAAAAATGAGGATGGACATACATAAAACCTTCACTGTCCATTGTCGCCAAATCATAATCATCATAGGGGCATTTGAGCTGCCGTAGTCGTTCACCAACTCGAAAATGCTGAAAATTGCCACAACTCAGAGGATGTTTGAATTTCAAGGTACAAAAGCTCATCAACTTCTCTAACGAACATACATGCACAAATTAAATAGTTTGAGTAGTTTAACTTCCTGAACGTATATGTGCAGAAAACCTGGACAAGCTGAGCTATTGCGAGGCTTGTTAATTGTTCCCTCTTGTTAATTATAGAACAGTAGCGTCCAATTTTCTTTTTGCTAAATATTTTGAAATGGTAGTAAGATGGCCTAATTGCGCGAAAGTGCAAGTTTATTCGCATCTATAACTAGTAAAGATCAGCTGATCTGCAGCTTATTGTTGGATCGAATTTTTGCACTTTGATTTTGGCTTGTTTCTTGCTGGTACATAATGCACGTTTTTTAAGCTTCACGGTTCGCAGCGCAACTTAATGCCGCTTGATTCCTAATTTTGTATCATAGCCATTCGTGCAACATGGCCTATTTGAGGTCATCCCTGTGAATTCGGTATGCAACGGAGGAGAACGTCGAAGCAGAACTACTGAAAACTGTGGAAAGTGTTATTTTATACTGCAAAATTGCGCTAAACAAGCTAGGAGAGCCTTCGTATTCCAAGATAAAAGTGAGTAATACACGCGACCGTATCAACAGGCCTTGCTCTGTCGTGTGATAAAAACCGAGAAACTGGAAGCTTTCGCAATGTTTTATTTAAATGCAAGCCTGCGCTAGAACAGAAGGATCGGGAAAGAACTGAATTAGCTAGAATACTCCTGATTTTGGGATGGAATGAAAGACCAAACCTGTTGGATACAGTCGTCATAGTATTATTGCTCAAAATTGCCTGTCTGCGTGGTCCGTAAGACGATGGCTCATCTAATTTATTTAGCTTATTCTCGCAGTATAAAGCGCTGCACTGTTGTCTTCTTGGTTACGAACTGACGGCTCTGGTATTTATCTAGCAGTAAGATCTTGGCAGCACCCCGAATAACCTCTTACTAAACAATTCGTTGAGGTGAACATGAGCCTATGGGATCTTCGGAAAACAACACCACCGCATCTAATAACTGGGAAATTTTCAGAAACTTATTCGCGTGGAAGAGGCTACATCAGCCCCACTTTCTAATACTTATGCGAGCTTAGTGGTAGCTTGCACAAAGAACTGACCGTGATATCGCTGGCGTATGTGTTGGGCAACACAAATTTGCATGTGTTGTCAAACGGATGGAACAGTAGGTCTTCATGATCGCTGGTTATGTTCTGATGCTCATCGGTTTGCGGAGAATCTAGGCTTCTAGAATCGCGAACTCTCCGAGGAAGAAGATCCTCTACAGATCGTGGTGAGAAGGTGCATTGTAGTGCAGAACGGTATGTTCCAATTATGCCAAACAGCGATAAAACGCTGACGAAGCCCTAAAAATATGTTCAATAAAATATGTTTTAATGAACTTCCTATTATTATGATTTAATTTATGCGCTCAACTTTTGATATTCAGCACAGAAGTAACCCATCGTTCCTTCACGTTTATGGTCAGTGCAGTGCTTCATATTTTAGGCATTTTTTAAAATCTTTGAATTATTTTATTGTATGCTTTTCTTTATTCTCCTCTGCATGTCTCCATTATCGTATGTAATGTAGCCCACTTTTAGTGCAAATAAATAAATAAATAAATA
>KN551931.1:19622-30252 GCA_000797555.1 Oesophagostomum dentatum
AGGAGCTATGGTAACCTACATCCAATGTAATTTTGGGCTTTTTCAGCATTCGTTGGGAGAAATGTAGTAAAGCAAGTTCTAGCAGAAGAGTTTTGTCCGTGAATGCTGCCTTTAAATACGAACCCCCGGCGTTAACCCGATGGAGATTCGGCGGCTCTTATCCTACTACGGTAATGAGTAGTACAGAGAACAACGTTATAATAATTTAAGCGGAAAGCTGAGTTAAAGAAGTTCAGACTCACACTGCTAGCCTGTATCCTGGATAACCACAAGAGGTAGGAGGCGGCTAACTGCAAACTGTTTTACACTGACAGTCGACCGAAAGTGACAATTAGAACTCTGTAGTATAAAGTTTTCTTAAGTGCGTAGTTATATGCAGAGTGATAAGTCCATCCAATCCAAACGAAAAAGTGCAAATCAA
Source organism: Oesophagostomum dentatum (assembly GCA_000797555.1). NCBI lineage: Eukaryota > Metazoa > Nematoda > Chromadorea > Rhabditida > Strongylidae > Oesophagostomum > Oesophagostomum dentatum. The sequence continues at coordinate 20,044 of KN551931.1, forward strand.
ACATAAAATGAAATACAGCCACAACATAGGTAGAAACAGGAAAGCTCCAAGTCACATCTTCAACATACAAAGTCTCCAAAAGATTGCGCTTAATCAAATTTCTTCTAGGGCTTGGAATTTCTAGATTCATGAATCCATCTGGAACGTAACTGAGCAGTTGTAAGACTCGAAATGCAGAAAATTGTTCATACTTCCGAATGCGCCAACCACGATATCTAGGAAAACAAAGATTTAAGCTAAATTTTCTTAGATCAGCGGTGTGGGATGTTCAGAAGTGAGAGGGTTTCAGGTGTACATCGCCTATTAAAATCTTGAAACTAATGATGAGATCTGCTTGTAACCTTCCATGAAATAGTGTCGACAGTCCTATGGTCTGCAGACGACTTTTATAGTAAGGCAGAGCTTGTTGATTCTGCCTGTTAAGGAACATACGATACAAGATTAAACGAGTGAAAGTTTGTCGAACTTTTTCAAGTTTAGTTATCAAGAGATATCTTATATATTTTCTAGACGTGGAGTTCCAAAGAGGACTGATTGCCTGATAGAAGAAAGGCCTAGCTTTAGAGCATGTACACCATTTTCCACCAGATAGTTTTATTGACCTTTAAAACCGTAAAAGGCTTAAAAAGCTGCATTTTCACTGCTTCCAAAACTTGTCCTTATTTCTTAAGAGTAGAACAACTTCTCGAAAAACTGAAACAGCTCTCTTACACAGCAGATGTTCTACTTTTATAGTGATACCCTCCAAGGCCCACGTCAATCTCTTACAGAAATAATACATTTTTCCCAACCATACCTGTTTCATTCCCCACTTATACCTACCTCATTTCTTCTTCATACACCTTCTTACTTTCCCCACTGCCTTTACCTGATTTTTATAATCCTACTCATCATTCCTACGTCCCATTTCATACCCTCGTTCCTCCTCATAATCAAGCTATTCCTCTTACTTTGCTTATTTTCCATGCGCATTTTCTCAGACCTATTCTGTGCTACACGTTCACTCACATCAGCTCTGCGCAGTTTCGTTTCTCCTCACCACGATTCCGCTTCCGCCTCGCTCATATTTACTTTATTTTCCTCTTTGATTCCGCTACTTATACTTCAGCTCTCTCTTACAGGATCGCCCACTTCATGGTATTGCGGCCAATTCTATTTTCCCATAAGTTTACTTCATTTTCTGCATTCCTGGCTCTCGAAATTGAAGGGTGTATTGTCCTACCTCCTTATAAAGTAAGACATTCCTCACTTGCCATATCATATATGATATTAGGGAAGGTCAAGTATTGATTAGTGCCCTTATCAGACCCGTATCAAGAAGCTGATATTCTTGCCTCCAATTTCTCATACCCGCTAGAGAGCTATCTTTGATACACTACTTTCTATATCCAGTGTGCCCTCATTATAGCTGGTATAACAATAAAAGTAACGCTGAACCGTTAAAAATAGGTATTTTGAAAATTCGAAGTTAAGCTTTTTTGTATTACTTAAAGCAGTGGCGGTAGGGGAAATTTTTTCGCGGGGAGCGGGGAGGGGGCTCAGACCAAAAGTGGGCGGAGCCTGGCCAGAGAAAATATGTTGCAAAATTATTAAAATAAATAAAAGTAGATACTTTATTATTTGCTAAAAATTAACCCCTTTTTGAATTTTCCTGGCCTCTAGGCCACCTTTAAAAATTTCGGACCCATTCTCGTGGGGGGGGGGCACCGACAGTGGGACCGCCACTGACTCAGCGATATAGCGAAATCAGCACTTAAGCTAAATCCTCCCTCTCATACGCATAATTTCGTTCCTCTAGAAAAAAACCTCACATTTCAGAGATGCTTAACAATGGGTAATCAAACCTATAGCTTGGCAACTGGTGAGTGATGTTTCATATATCTCGCAGCACAGCCGAGCGTGCCCATGTGATTGCTGAAGGGCCACCCTTTTTCATCCTGCCATGACTTCTGAAACGTTGCTGTATCTGGAGTAACCGCGAAATTCTCCATCTGCGGCCAACCGTAAATGTGTTAGGGTGGACCGAACTCACGACGGGAATGCTCGGGATGTTCCTGGTGCCCAGCAACCACTATGAGACATACCCATGTACAAGTGCGGGACGGCGATATTGCCGGGTACAGTACTTCTTGTAAGGGTGTTTTTTCTAAATTAGTTGCTAAAGAGTTCTCGTTTCTTGAAGATGCATTGTAGGGCGCTGATGCAGCAGGCGCAACAGTTTCATCCGTACAGCTCTGTAGGTGATATCACTGTCCCAAAATTCTAGATCCGGTAAGGTATGCGGCCGCCAGTTGGTTCCGGGATGAACGAACTTTAATGCGAGTACGAGTTTGTGGTGTTTAACTGCGGACTTTCTTCTTTGATGCGACTTACGTCTTTGTAGAAGCCTCTACTCGACGGAACAGTAAAGTGAATGAACCCCGCCTCACAGAAAAATTTGTTTCTAAATTCAAAGAATTTACGAAGGGAGATACCTAAGTGCTACCCTAGTCTTTTCCAGGGCGGAGAATTTACGCCATCTGTTTTACAATAGCTCAGAGTTGGTAGTTGTTTCATGTGTTGAGTAGTGTTAACGCGAGCGACAGAGCTATAGACTTATCGACAGGAAAATAATAGTAGAGAAGTACGTGCATGTGTACAAAACGACAATGTAACAACCCAGAGTGTAATAGTAACATGTAGCGTAGAAATAAGATTGTTCTAAAAACGGAAAAGATTCTTGTCACACTCTGATGGAAGAGCAGAGTTATACTCCTACTATTCTACAAGCAATTTCATCTTTCTTAATATTTCTGACCGCACAACAATGTGCGGCTACGATCATGCGACGAATGTTACCCTTCCCCAGTTTTTGAAGGAATTCGCAAGCAGTTTTCTAGAAACCCATAATAAGGAAAAAAGGATGACTCAGTTCGAAATGCTTCAAGGTTATTTCCGAACTTAAGTGGGTATGCCTATCTAGGGAGATGTACAACGTAAGAACTTGTGCGGTTATTTTAATTACTTCTGCGTATTGCTTCTTCTGCAAATAAAATGTCGTCATAAAGTAGTCGCAATCCCAGAACCGCTTACGTTTTCATCGACAGATAAGACGCAAGTTTGTAACTGCTTTCAGCGACTCATATCTTCGTGCGGAAATATGTCTTTCATGTAGTCTATACGACGAATTTTACTAGTAATTCCCTCCCTTGTAAAATCCACCTACGGGGCTAAAGAGTCGTCCAAAAATTCCACGAACTAGCGTGCATCATCGAACCCAGACAAATACGCTGAAAAAGAAGAGCTTTGAAGCTGCACATATTCGTTAATCTTAAAATATGAGAAGAACATATCGTAAAATAAGCTTAAGTGTCCAAGTGTCTACAATGTCTAAGGCCGAAGATATGGTTGGAAATAACTGTCACAGGCTGACATAAAATCCAACAGTTTGCTAAGAAAACTTCGGGCTGTCTCAAAAAACTTACATATTTGATCCCTAAATAATAATCACTTTTAAAGATTGGCGCTGAAATTTAATCAGCACTTGAGCTTGAAAAGCAGTGGTTAAACCACTTAGTTTATTTGCTGGCATACTTTGATGCAGAATAGTGTTGCTCATCGTGGTTTTCGGCCGATTCGTCAATAAGAATTACGATTTGCAGAAAGAAAATAATTGGTGTTATTGCTGAGGCGACACCTTGGTTCTTCACTCTGGGAATAGCACAGTCTGCGTCCAGTGCACAGTGTAGGTTGAAAAGATATTCTAGCGAGTGTTAACAAAGTCTGTAGAGATGTGTCAAGCAACGATAGTTTGAAATCAAATATATTCTTTTGCCCGTCTATCTTCCGTATAAATCGTGCTCTACGAAGAGTCTGAAACTCACGTTAAAGTACTCTCTATGAAGTAAGCTGACAACAAGAAAAAAGGGGAAGATTTGGCTGCTGAGCACCCCGGCTTCGTTACTGTTTTCCTAGGTTATTTCGATGAATTTGCTCCCACTAGAAGGTGCCAGTTGTTTATCGCTAATTTTAACCCAGTGGCGACAGTAGAACCTAATATTGGGTCATACGTGCGGATTTCAACACATACACAGCGCTTTTAATGTAAATTCGTAATAAAACATGTCCGTGCAAAACTGATATGACATATCTAATAAGAAAACAGGGTACTATGCTCATACGTTGTTCGGTTCGGAATGTGTACCGTTTCCCAACAAAATAACGAAAAAAATCTTGACCTACTAGCGAAGGTCAAATTTACACACCGTAAAGTTTAGGCTGCTGCTTTCAGCAGAATAGTTTGCTGCAGCTACTGAAGCTGTTTTAGCTCTATGAAATTCAAAAGCTTGTAAGAGCTGCAGTAAATTAAGTGCCAAATTTAGACAGTTATCAAAGGCGAGCTGTAATTTACAAGGCGCCAGCAAACCCTTCGAGCTGCTTTTATACGCCTCCCACCTGATCATTACTTGCTTTTCATCTTCACGTGAATACCTTGGAAACCACTGTGATGAGAGGAACTCACGTGCAGCTTTGAATGCGCCCTAAATAGAGTTGAGATTAAAAATGTGACTGCACTAAGACGCTCATCTTTTCAAGTTCAACAAAAAATAATGCACAATGTGCAACATTTAGCTGCGTAGCCTTTGTATTGTAGACATTTCAAACTCTAGGACTCTTACACTTCGCTGTTAGACCATGTAAGATTAAACCAATTGGAGGAGTTCGGCTGACGTCCACTCGAAGAAATACACGCATTAGCACTATTGAATTTGAAAAACGCTGTTCAGATGACAAAATTAGAATTCATTTTCCCAAAATGCTCAATCCTTCCTGTTCACTGTATAAAATGGCTTCAAAAAACTGAAACGAATATAGAAGAGTGGGGGATAGCGACAATAGAATCATTTATTATTTGCGCCATTATATGATTTGAAAGAATATTCCAGCTATAGGTACCAAGCAATTATAGTATGTGCGGTGAATACTTCGTGTTTCGTGTAAAGAAATTCCAAGTACCAACCCCTTTTCTGTAAGTCGAATGAAAAAAACTGTTCAAGTAGCAGTCACCGAATAAGCAAACTGTTCTAATCTGAGACCCCTCCCCCCCCCGCGGCTTGATACAAATACTGGAATATCGCGCTTTCGCGAAAACGTTAATGAATGAATAGCTCAAATATTTGGACATTCGAGTATTTTACCGAGTATCTTTGACTCGGTTTCAAGTATTTTGTTGTGGAAGCTTTCAGGTGCACTACCTTTGCTAGCTAAGATTACTTTAAAAACGCTTTCCCGCCTTTTATTTGGTATCGAAAGCTTCTGGCTTAGTTATACCAAAGCTAAAGCAAAATCGCTCCTCTTTCGAAAACTGCCAATCGGTAGGTTGAAGGTAGTGTTTTGCAAAATATAAATTGCTGCACATTTGCTATCAAACTGCGCATGTATGAATGTATCAAGTCCCATGTGTTGAATGAGCCTTAGCTAAGATTGATACAGATTTCATTCGGCTAACGTTTCGCCAAAATCGCCTTTATCAGAGCTTGGAAAGCTAAGAACAGATGAGACTTGTCCCTCAATGGTCAGTCGTTTACAGAAAACTTCGAAAAGGCTAGAAACAAGCAGTGAACGAAACTAATGTATCACACCCACCGTGGCGTAAGCCTGGACCACCAAAACTGAAGAGCGCCGAGCGCACTAATGCGTGGGCGGGTTACCACCCAAGCTTTAAGCCCCGTAGGTCAAAAACCGCCAAGCTCAACAAATGGCGCGAGGTCTTTGGTAACGGCGATGCATTCCTCATTCCTTTTCATTTTAGGATTTCGCGCTGCTAGCCAAAAAGCTTCCAGTATTTTGCGTGCACATATCCGCGCCTCGCGTGTCAGGATATATGAATGTACATTGAACCCCCTCTACCAAGTACAATAAAAATATATGGCAAAAGATACATTCTGGGCGGCTTTTGTGCTTTTTCCTCTCTATCTGTGAAACCTTGGCCATGCGCCGTTTTCGGATCGTGGTGGCGCCTGTTCAAATGCGTCTGGAGAGCTTCAAAAAATTTACTTGCGTATGATTTAAAGTGCTTGGAGTCTGTAAGATCTAAAACGCCTCCTCGCGTGGTTTCAGGGGTTTTTTTTTTGCTGTCCGGCAAAAATATTAAGGGCCCAACTAAGCAACATTGTTTCTGTCCAAAATTGTTGAAAACTACTGTGTGATAAACGTGGTAGAAGCGCATGAACAAGGCAAAAGAGGAGCTAAAGATGGCCAAAAGTGGTTAATTTCTGGATACCTTCAAAATTCGGCCAGAATTTTCCCCAACAGTCCTAGTACTGTTTTGTGATCTATGCACTACAGCAGAGTCCACCACAAAAATTCCGGTCACTTAAAGTTGTATGTAGGGTACGAAATTGACTACTTTTACGTCCAGGGCCGTGTTCTATAACTAAAGCGACGGAATTGGCGCCCAGTGTAGCAGCATAAAATAAAGGCGTGGAACCATAGAATCAAATTTTACGACGATCGAATAACTTTTCGCAAAGTTGCAGTGTTTTATAAAAATCGCGAAGGCTTTTTTGGAGCACTGTAAGAGGTGGAGCATCTACCACTGTAAGAATGGTCATACACAGTGTTTCTAAACACAGGCAACGTGCTCTCGTCTAAAAAATCACCTTGACTTTAGTAGGCCTCAAAATTTAACCGAAAAATGCAATTTTATGTCGTTTTTATTAATTTATCCAATTTCAGTTTCGTACCATAAAGGTCCAACAAAACATACTGAGCAGAGGCAAAGAAAGATCTTTGCCCAGACTGCTTTTTCTCATTATCCAGGTGTTCTCAACGCGTGGTTAGATTCTTTGCGGATATTGAAAGCTTATTCTATACAACCATAAGACGTAATATTAGGAATATGAGGTTAGAGAAATAGAGTTTCAACCAGAGCAGATCACATTTAACCTTTCCTGTGTAAGGTCCCTTTTATAAAAATTCGACAGGCACTATGGTCAATTTCACATCTATGTACTTTTAGATATTCCCAGATTGCAACTTATCCGAGCGATCGAAGGGGTGTTTGAAATGCACATCTGTTCTCTATAAAGCTTACAAAGTTCAATGATAAGCAGCAATACTCTTTTCTTCACATGGCCTTCCATAATTTCATGATGATAAAATTATCTGCGAAGCAATATGATCAAAAATGCAAAGGCTATTCAGATAGAGGAAGACTGAAGGTTTAAAAATATATCTTACTCTGTCCGTAAACGAGGATTTGCAGGGGAAATTATTTCTGCAAAAAGACCAAATTGTGCTACAACGTAAGTGGAACCCAAATACGTAAGCACATGCGTAAGTAGCCTGTGTAAGGCATGAAATTCTGTCCGTGAAAAACTGCAGTTCGACGTAAATAAAGCAGACAAGGTTTTATCGGTAGTACCTGGAATTGAAAATTCCAATGAAGAATGGAACGCTGCAAAAGATTCAGTGGTGCTCCGTAGAATCGCCTTTCTACGGTGTATACCCCTGCTAGAATTTCCTTAATATCGGCAGGCGCTAGGTCTGCGGCCGACTTTTCTCAAGTGTTTCGAAACTAGTGTATTTTAAACTATTAGGGGGATCACTTGTGAGGAGCGACATGAAAGCCATGTTGCCGCGCATTCGAAGATCTTCTTGTTGCTTAAACGAAAAGGCAGCTGAAGTTCAAAATCTTTATCTTATCACCAAATGTGTAAGACGCAGACATGATTCGTTTAGATTAAACATTCGTGAGTGTACGCCTCCTTTTCAGCAATAAATTTTGGTTAAAAAAAAGAAAACAACGCTGAAATCAAATTCTTCTCCAGGTCTTTGTTTTTCGAGTGCAAGAAAGGAATTTGAGACTGGTGTAGCTCCAGAACATCGAAAAATTAGACAAAACGTCAGCAAGCTCGAAGAACAATGTATTAGACTGTGTACAGCTCCCGACTATATCGCTTTTCTGCTTTTCTTGAATGAATCAGAGACCATAGTAGGAAATCAGAAAACTTCTCTAGTAACCTCACAGCATGGAAGGGAACTGATTTACATTATTCTGAACACTGTTTGTTATTCATTTCTAGCTGTCGTTATCCCAGACAACTCATTAGTTTTCAGATAGCAAAAACAATTTTCCGTTTTCCCTGATGGTGTGAGAGAACTCTACAGACCGGTAACAACAAAAAGATCAGGTATCCAAACTTGACAAAAATGACCTCGTAAGAAAAATACCACTTCGTAAAAGAGTTTAAGGAGTAAAGGAGTTTGGTTATTTGGGTGTGCTTGCAGCCCACTCTTCTTTTACTCCGTTTAGCAACAAGCACCTTTTCTTTACTTTCTCAGTAGAGGGGAGGGGGCAAGTTTGATGACACAAATCGAAAATTAAATTGCTGAGCAGTTTTAGGACCTCTAGAAACGGCGAAGCCCACCGAAACGTCAGGCAAACAAATGTTAACCTAAAGGATTGACTTGCTGAGCATACTAACAGATACACCCAACATCTAACTAAAAGTCTTACAGTTGGCAGGTTTTGTAGCGTGACTGTTACCTTTAAGAAAACCTATTCGGCTGCTTATTGTGGAAGTAGAGAGTAATGCTGAACTGCGGGACGAAAAAACTCTTGCTGTAGAAAGATATTGGTGCTAATTCATCAGGTACAAATGAGATTCTGGTAATAGCATTATCGTTTTATCACTAAATACTTCTTCTAAAAATATAGTGCATTAAGGTTTCTGCAACTAGTGATAAGTTTAGCGCTATAATAAACCAATTTGCATCTAATGAGCCTTTTTTCCTAATACTTTGCATGCCAAGAGTATTCAGCGATTTAAAGGAAAACGAGCATTATTGTTGCAAAGTCCTTATAATTGAAATACGTAAAGCGAAGTGAATGTTCTCAAATTTGCTTCCAAATTATTTCAGGATTTCAAATGTGAATGATAGTGTTTAAAGCCTAAGGTTTACAGAAGCTTATCAAATGAACAGCCACAGATAAGTAAACCCGACTGAAGGGCCAATAACTAGTAGGCCGCAGCTTGTTCTTGTGCCAGTAGAAGGGCCTTTAAAAACAATTCGAAACAGAGAAAAAGGTCAGAAGTTGCATTTTTCGCGATTTCACCGTCATTTCATTCTTTATTTCAAAGTAATTTTTTGAATTTTTCGTTGTGCGATATGAGACTGGAAATCTTTGTCCGCCTAAGTGCAGTGCGGGATGCGGAAAATTTCGCGGGATTCGCGGGATTTGCGGATTTCAACACTGAGCCCGTCATAATAACGTTTATTCAAATGTCCTTATCCATCTTAACTACGTTCAAGTGACTCCAGTCATCGCGGCTGTCAAAAGTATTTCAAGTTCTCCACTCATATCGTTGGTCCCGCCCACGTTCCGCCTCTTGACTGCGATTGGGTGATTACAAATCTGGATTTTTAGGTTACCACTGTTATTTTCGCAGTGGATTAGCATGATTTCAATACCTGAACGACTACTTCATACATGAAAATTGAGAAGATGTGGAATAACAGTAGTAACCTAAAAATCCAAATCCGTAATTACCCAATCACAGCCAAGGGGCGGGACGTGGGTGAGGCCAGCGTTGTGAAGAGAGAACTTGGAATATTGCTGACAGCTGCGATGACGTGGAGTCACTTGAGTGTAGTCGAGATGAGGGCAGACTGTACGCGATAAAGAAATAAGAACATTTGAATAAAAGTTTTTCTGACGGATTCAGTGCTAAAACCCCGCAAATCCCCCGAATCCCCCGAAATTTGCCCAGTGCAAAAAAGTTGGAATTTTTAGAGCTCACCTCGGGATTCCGGAGACCCACCTTCAAAGCCCCACGCAGAGTTGGCGAGCTCGCAATGTTATAGGGGTAGTCAAAAGGCTGCGTGGCAGCCCCTACAGCACTGGCGAGTTCGCGCAGCTCGCGTCCTCTGCAAGCGGCTTAAGTCAAAGAGGGAAAGGTTTGGAGAGTCGTGTTTCAACAAACAACTCCCTGCTAACAAGCATTTTCATTTCATTATATAGCATCCACGGAACTTCCATAATGCAAGCATGAAGCGCCACTGAAAGAAGTATAATATCACACATCAACCAATCTGTGCGCTATTCACGTTATTTAGAAGCATCATTGAAATCCAGCAGCATGTGAGCTGAAACACAGCTAAGCGTTGGTACCCGGAATAAATGATTGGAGGCGGCGAATCAGTGAGAGTCACATAGATCAAACA
>KN551936.1:5718-19578 GCA_000797555.1 Oesophagostomum dentatum
CAAGAATGCTGCTAGCGAATTTCGAAAACGGACAAAAATTGAATCGGGCGACGTATAATTCGCCTAGGTGGCACAGCGAAGCTGCTCACCCAGAGTTAGCTCGCGCAGTTCTGCTCCTAAAGCGCCCACAAATTTCCGCTTTATTGGCGGCTCCCATGAAAAGATATAACGAATAAGGCTAGCATGAAAAATGGGGTGTTCGAATACTTTTGAGCTCTACTATATATATTCGGCTGTTCTAAGAGTTCTACGAAAATTTTATAATTTTCAATTTTTTGGTGCAGGACCTTCTACTCAGTCTAATACATGGAACTAAAGAGTTCTAAAAGTGCTGCGAATACTCCACAAAACAGACCTAATTTTAAGAAGGTCCAGTTCTGAGCTCTCAACATCTGAAAGTGTGCATATATAGCGCAGCGCATAGTAGAGGCTTTTGAAAAACTGCAGCCTCTTCCCCATTCCATTTGAACATTTTCCGCATAGCGCATGACATCGATTCATTTGCAGACACCCCGTTTGACTTTTCTTTGTATTAGCGATAATATGTGTCCCATCTGACTGTCACACGCCTGCTCAGCCCTGTCCATAGGATCCTACACAAGGACACGTAGCGAAAAGTGATAGATGCACCCTAAAGAAAAGCATCGGATGCACAAAGTATATGTCGGATGGGTTAGATAGACAAAAAGGCGGTGGGTCAAAGCAGGGCGCTGCAACATCGCGTCAAGTAATCACTCATATGCGGGTCCTTTAAAACAAGCGAGGCTTAAACATACGAATGGTAGGAAGATGCAGAAATGAATTTCCAAACGGTTCTAAGGTTTCTAAGAGCTGGAGAGGAATGTATGAAGCTCCCCGATTCAAATCCGAGAGGATGCGCTATTAATCAGATAATCAGTAGCGAAATAAACTTCGTAATTTTTAACAGGGCAGCTATATACTTTGACTTGCTATGAGGGTTTAATTCGAATGAGATAGCTTTACGGCCTTTTCGGGTTTATGTTTAACTTCAAATTCAATGGCGCGCATACGCACATGCAGAACCTACTGTGGACATGCAGCCTTCCCCTCAGCAATTTTCACTGATGCAGGGAGAACTATGGGAAGATCGCAGAAATCCGTAGGAGTGCTTATGCCATCGATACTTTTTGACACTATGACGGGAGTGGAGTAAGGAGAAGAGCTGTAAATTAGTGTACTAGGATATCTGCATGTTTGATCACAGGTTTCAACGAAAACATCAACTGGGTGAAATGGTATGGTGCTATTCAGCTTGCGAGGTTTCACAATAAACCTATATTCCTCTTGATTTACAGACCCTGGTGTGGATATTGTCGTGGTGAGTGTTTGTATAAAGATAGCTTCCATAAATTAAACAAAACGCGGCCTTTTCCAGAACTGAAAATGAAATTCCGAACTGCACCGCAAGTTCCAGAACTAATTGAGCTCTCAAGGAGATTTGTTATGGTTGTCGCGGAAGACGACGAGCGCGCAGATAAGGATTACGCTCCTGATGGACACTATGTACCGAGAATTCTGTTTTTAGGCAAGTTCTTCTATATGCATGTTTGCCGTATTAGTTACTGCACAATAATAGATTTTTCACATTCCCGAGCGCTTCTATAGTAAACCAAAAATGGGTTCTCAAACACGACACATGCATCATACACTGTAGGTAGTCATTCATGCGAACACGAACTTTTTCCTTCATGTCATAAATTATAAATTTGTCTATAATTGCTTGATTTCGAAGCTTAATTTTCGACAGTTCTTCTTTTAATCAATGCTTTATTTCGACGTTTCGGGCCGTAAGCCCATCATCAGTAACAGACTGTAATCAAGAAATTGATATAAAATGAAGAGCGGAGATGGTGTCCAATACCTCTGCTCGCTAAGGCCAAATACGGACCGAGATGGTGGTTGGTCCGCGAACAACCGGAAGTAAACCAGAAGTGGTGGCTCGAGGATGCAGAATGAGTGGCACTGCACTGTCATTTATCGTCATTTACATGTCATTCAGTGAACAATAGCCTGAGAGCTCTTTCGCTTCTTCTTTGCCATCAATAGGTGGCTTCTGCTTCCGTATTTCCAATGCTTCACGTATTTTTCTTTCCGTCGTATCGTTTACATTTTTGTGCATTTCAATGCGTAGCTATGGTGCAGCCTCCATAGCATGCCGCAGTGTTCTGTGCTTTGAGAACGCACCGTTCGTTTAAGACTGTGATGTTCTAAGTGCTCTTGTATGTTCGTTCAGTCTTTCCCTTAGTGGTCTTTGGCTTTCTCCAATGTAGAACTCTCCGCAACCAGAACAAATCAACTTGTATACGGTATTTTTTAGACCACATATTTTTGAACCGTTAGTGCAGCAGTTACAGTTGTCACGTAAGCACTGGTTCTCATATGGTCGTGACGTTACTAACAGATCGCGTAGTATTGACGGAGGTCGAAATACCAATTGAATTGGAAGCTTGGAACGACGAACGGCCGCATTTATTGCTACTGCAAGTTGCTCATCAACGTACGGTAAAATGAGCGTTGTTCCAGAAGGGGAGCGGTAAGGCTTCCACGTACATCTCATTTTTCTCCAGGATCTTCTCCATAATAGCGATAACTTCCTCCTTATTTTCTATCGTGAGATTCGCTGCTGTCTGAAGAAGGTTCTGAATGACATTGGACTTCATATACTCAGGATGGCAACTGCGTGGATGGAGTAATATGTTCTTTGATGCAGGTTTCTTATAGCACATGCTATTTACTTGACCTTCGGATATCTTCACTTTGATGTTGAAGAACGGAATGTATCCGTAGTTTAATTGGCGCATAGCGTGTGTTCAGTGCATTGAAGGCATGACGTAAACCCGCCCGACTTTTCGCTACAACAATTATATCGTCGATATATAAAGAACATATTACTCCATTCACAGAGTTTCCATCCTGAGTATATGAAGTCCAATGTCATTCAGAACCTTCTTCAGACAGCAGCGAATCTCATGACAGAAAATAAGGAGAAAGTTAACGCTATTATGAAGAAGATCCAGGAGGAAAACGGATACACAAGAAAGATGAGATGTACGTGAAAGCCTCACCGCTCCCCTTCTGGAACAACGCTCATTTTACCGTACGTTGATGAGCAACTTGCAGTAGCAATAAATGCGGCCGTACGTCGTCCCAAGCTTCCAATTCAATTGGTATTTCGACCTCCGCCAGTGCAGTGCCACTCATTCTGCATCCACGAGCCACCGCTTCCGGTTTACTTCCGGTTGTCCACGGACCAACCACCATCTTGGTCCGTATTTGGCCTTAGCGAGCAGAGGTATTGGACACCCTCTCCGCTCTTCATGTTATATCAATGTCTTGATTACAGTCTGTTCCTGATCATGGGCTTACAGCCCGAAACGTCGAAATAAAGTATAAATTTGTCATAATCCTGACATTTCCTGTGCGGTAAATACTTATTCTTTAGCATATTAAGCGCTCAGTAACACAAATTTTATGTGATAGTATATACTTCGAAAAAACAGTGCTTTCCCGCATCTCCGCAGTTCACACTCCTCAGTGAATAGGTATCCCCCAGGTTTATATTTCAAATACAGAATGCTCGAAAAGCTTACACAACCGCACTAAAGCTCAGAAGCTCGGCACTTTAATTAAGTACTTGAACCATCAAAAATTTCCAAACATTCAGAGCAAATATGGAGAAAGAATAGAGGGTGATGTTGCATAATAAGTAATTATGCCTGGGTCTGCTACTTTTGGCGTAGCCGATCATCTAATTAGGATCGTACGATAGTATGATCCGCGCCACTACGTAGAAAGACCATTGCAAAATTCTCCGAAGGGAGGATTTTGCATATTCCGAAGCACAAACGACTGTCCAATCAGATGCTGCAAACATTCACCATTGAGTCCTCGCCGTATTAAAGATCACTCAGTTGGTGCAGAGATTTTCTGTTCTTATTATTTCTTGACGAAAGCTAATCATATTTATCTTTGCCTAATACACTCAAATGTGCGCTGGAATAAAGAGTATATTAAAACTTTACGGCAGTAATACTACTATTGCTTTTATATTGACTGTGCTTCTTACTTTAAATGGCCTTTGTTTAATACAACTAAACAACTATACCATCAATGGTCTTTTGTCAAGAAATTACCGCCGTTTAATATGCGCAGTTTGCCTTAAACTTTCAAGTTACGGAACTCTAGTCGTTGTCTTTTGGGTGCCTCAACTTTACTGGAAGGTAGGGGGAAGTGAAGCCCTAAAATACTGAAGACATCCTCTTTTTTCAAACGGCTCAGACCTGCTCACGTGCCTGCATCTATTTCCTACTTGTTTCGATAATTCTGTTTTATAAGACACAACCTCTTGAGAACATAGCTCCAAAAAATGTAATATTTTCCCCGATAAAGAACTTCTCTTTGAAACAAAGTAGTGCCCACGCAATTTTTGTTCCCCGCTGCTCTACGATGATTCAAAGCGGCAAAATGCAGCAAACTCACAGCGTCATCGACGCCAAACCTTGACAAAGAACTCCACTCTGAAACAAAATAGTGCCCAATGATAATCGGTGCTTAGAGACTGCGATTTTCACTGTAGCTCTAATACGTTTAATATTAAAGTCAGCATATGCGGAAAACAAAGTTACAAACATTTTTGCATCTAGGGGTCCCTCATTTTGAATCAGTATCCACTCACTTTCGAATAGATCAGGTTATCAACTACTCTCACTGCACTCTCACTGCTCAAAATCTTACCGACAGCTTAAGCTCCAATGCATTGCATTCTCCATTTTATTAAGCCAAACCTTTATATATGTGAAGAGACGAAAGAATACCGCCCTGTGATAAAGCGTTTCAACCTTTCGTGATAAAATTATCCCATTTTCGGCTTTCTTTTGCCACTTTCGACAAACCATCCAGTCAAATTCCCCTCCAAGCACAATTACATGGGGCTGAGGAAGTGAAACCACGACAGGAACAGTCGTCATCAGCCAGGGGTGCATGGCAGGTCAACACAAGGAAGAGCTCGCCACTGCGCCGAGCTAAAGAAGAACAGAGAAACTCCACTTGGGCTAGTCTCCGTCTTGACCGCTTGTGCAGTTGCTAAGTGGGAAGGCGAGCAACTGTTTACATAAGGCAGAAGAAACTGCAGAAGAGCATGAGCTCATAACGCCAACATTTGTGCAGGTAACGGTTCGGCGCGTTAAGGTAGCGTGAAAGTGACGTTGAAACCGATAATGGCATCGGTATTACTCGTTCTTTAGGACATTCCTTTGTCTCTCTTGCGCGGAGGATCCGTGTTTAGGGATTAAGGAGAGCAGCAGAAACAGATAGTGCTGTATCATGATGTGCTACAATGGAGGACGAAGAAATGGCACGAGAAATTTAAAAGATACTGCTAGACAAACCGTCAACAGCAGAACAGACATCATCGATGCCGTCGACGCTCGAAAAGCTGTTACTTTCAAAAACGAACTCACCAAGAAGACAGCAGTGCAGTAAACAACATCATCGTGAAAATAGACGCAATAATGCATAGTATGCAAGAACGTCTATGGTGATAACGAAGGAATTCGTGCAAGCAAACACACGAACATCACCTAGGAGTTGCGAAAAATTCCAACGAATAGCATACGATGTTTCTACCAAAGGTTACAGTAACATCCATATACTTACTTAGATATTTAAATAGCCTGTATTGATAAAATGTCCTTGATATGTGAGCGAGGACAATCTCCGTCAGCAGCTTGTACAGCACGCTCAGCAGGCATATCGGACGGTAGTTTCGTATATCTTCAACGTCGCCCTTCTTCTATAGAAGAACGATTGTGAAGATATTCGGGACCTCAAATGATCCTCGGTCCTCCTCTTCTGCAAGTATGATGTCATGTGCGCCGCTAGAATTTTGTAAAGGTGATGGTTCCCAGCTCGTAGAAGATTGGCCGAACTGTAGCCCGGTACTGCGGCTGTGTCCGCCTTCATAGTGTCGACTGTGACGCGTATTTCAGCAGGAAGAATCCATGGTGATACTTCGCCAGTGCGGATGTTAGGGTCTGGCACGGGAGTTAACGACGGAGGAGATCAGTCTAGAATCTTTCCGTTATCGATTCCATCTCACAACGAAAAGATGTGGGAGCCTCGTCCTCCTTTAGCAGTGCAGTCAGAGAAACACAGTTCTCCTGAAGATCCCTTTGGCATTTCTTCAGACTTGTCCGTCTTTATGTTGCTTCCAAAATTCATGCTTGCATGTACCTTCGTAGATCCTCCTGTAAAGCTTTTCTGCAACTGCTGTTTGCCACCAACCGCTCGATGTAAGATGCAGTCGGATCTAGCCTCAGAGCCCTCCTTCTTCTTGGCAGCTCCCTGATGGCGTTCGAGATGCGTTCCAAGTGTGTTGAGCGGGGCTTCAGGGCTCGTGCTGCACATGCTTCCAGTCCTTTAAGAAGCAAACAATAAGGGTATCGTGTAACCCAATTTTCACGAAAGCAAGTGAATTTTCTGCGTTTTTGCTGTAATGCCTTTAGAAAAAAGTCGATGGGCCACCTTTAGATGCAGAAATCTAGACAGTTTTTACCCATGCTCTATCTTTAAGTTGGAGCGCTTGGTCAGACATCAAACAGACCGGAGCGCGCTTAGAACAAATCGACTCCTGTCCTTAAAACTGGGGAGACAGGATGCAGAAATCTGAATAACTTTTTCCAATGCCGCACGACGTCAATCAGGCCACTTTTTGTCAAATGCGCCTTTCAAAATAGAGAGACTAGCTTCTCTTAGCTTGGCACACGATAATGCAGAGGCGAATGGTTACCCACGAGATGGTCCTGGCAATGAATGGCGGAATTACAAGGCCTTTCAAGAAGTTGATGTCAATGCAGACGATAAAATGCATTTCTGCCTACCTTTTACATCTAACAAGGTAACCAAAGAGGCACAGCTGCGCTTGGGAAGAACAGGCCCCGAAAGCTTGATGGGCATCACTGAAATACTAGCATATAACCTGAAACACTAGTTGGTTCGTAACCACATCTAAGATCGAGTTTGCGCCACACCAAACTGCATTATCTGCTCATCGTAAAACAAGGCGACTGTATAGTCTCATGTGCCATTTACCTCATAAAATGCAACCAAATGCAGTGAAGAATGTATTGGTGAGACTATAAGACCGCTAAACATTCGAGTTAAAAAAACACATAAGTGGGAAAGGTAGCTCACGCTTATCAACCCCACTAGGAGCTCATCGAATACAAAAATATAACGGTGATAATTTTGAAGCCGGAAACCCTAAAAATTAATCGCAGAGAAGAGCGCTCATCAATCGCTAGTGATCTCGCTCCATATCCTGATCTGTGCAATCTCTGAGGCTCTCTATATAAGGGCTGTACAATACCTAGCAGTTAATTCTGCTGCTACGCCCTCCTAATGGAATGGAGCTCTGAAGAAGGCGAAACCGCCGAAATGCGCATAAGCTTATAACGCCGTTAACACTTCGGAAAGGCTTAACATTTAGCAGCCTTCTACGACTACGAAATACCGAGGTTAATAAACTTCCGGACATATGATGATGATGTATGACGAACGTTCATTTTAGGAGGCGGTGTTGGAGAATCCCAGACATTCGCGCAGGAGACCGGATGGAGAAGAGGCCTTTGCAGCCCATTGCCGGGCCTAAAAAATGGGTGGAGTCTGCCTCCGGCCAGATGCTGGCTCGGCCGACAGGAAGAGGTGCAAATCAACTCACCTAGTCGTTCGGAGGATAGACAGCAAAACCCCTATTGCTGAGGCTATATACCTATAAATGGGCAGAATCCACCACCTGCTTGGTGTTGGTCAGTTTACTATCACTTGCACGGCTCCGTAACTATAAGCAGATTAAGATCGTTTGTAACTGAAGGCGAAGCGAAGGTCCTACGACTGAGCTGTGAATCTCATAAGGAATACGGACCTCTAGGACTTCTGGCTCTCTCAGACCTATTACTTAATCAGGGTATTCCATGGTCGACCTACGGTTTTATTCCAGGAGTGCTCATTCTTGCGCTACAATACAGTTCCTTTCCGAGTGTTACAAATACACAGCCAATCACCCACTTTTCCTTCTGAGATACATAAAGAGAAAACTAAGTCAGCTTCGCTGCACAAGAGCGCTAATGAAACAGGTCACATTCGCCTGCATTGGTCAAAAACGATTTCAACATTGCACCGTCTCTCCGGGTCCAACTTGTCTACGAAACCGAAGAAGTCCGTTGTTCTACATATAGAACGTATACAGCACTGGGTGTCAGCATTGCGATAGCGGGTTTACGAGTCAGCTTTAGAGAGTCCTCACTTCAACCACGTTAATGATAAGCGACGACGAGAGCCCTTATGTTAGCAAAGTACTAGTACATCGTCTGATAACGCGGGATGGCCGAATGGATAAAACAGCGGGCTTCGAAACAAGCATAATCAGGACTTGGTGAGTTCGAATCCAATGTACTGCAGAAAGTCCTACCGATGTGAGATGTTCTGAACTCAAACAAGTTTCTCATATTCTGCTCAAAACACGAAGGAAAACACCAAAAATAGGTTTGTTGAGATAAACACCTACTTTTTAATGTATAGAGCACATCGTCTTAGTTGGTGCCAGGTCCTATTATGGTTGTTTTTTCACAACCTGTTGGCGAAGCGTCATATTGGTTTAGTCTTTTTCAGCAATACTGCTCTGAAAAAACCTTCGCTTAGGGCAAAAACTTTGGCCATCACCGGCCGGGCAAATATATACCAGCTGCCGGTTATCTAGTGCTGTATACTTTCTAACACTTTGCCCAATGTACGGAGCAGGCCAGAATGAGGTTCCGATGTTCTCTTGCTTGTCGGGAATTGAGGTTCACAAAACTTCGCCAGTACGCTCGAACACAACAAAGACCAACAGCATCTCAACTACTTCCCCCATCCTCGCAAAAGTGAGGGTTGATGGAGCCAGGCTCCGGATATCGCAGCAAGGCATTTATGACCTTCATCATGATACGTTGTTGAAAGAAGCCTCTGCTTAACGTACTTTTCTACATTAGCCTGTGTAAGTTTCATAGTAACTGATAAGTTTCTTTTTAGACACTAACGGTTATCGCATGAATGTGCACAACGGAGACGATACGCACAAATATACCTATTCTGAAGTTCCGGATATTATCAACGCAATGAAGAGAGCTTTGATCATGTTTGATAAAAACAGATATTCTCCTACATATTTTCACCAATGAAGTTTTGACAAATTTCTCAAAAAATGGGGCATAGTACCAAATTGGGACGAAGTATTCGTTCAAATTTACCTTAGTAAAAGGTGAGTGGATTAAAATTCGGGAAGACTCACAGTTTACAAAATATGTTTGTTTAACCTAATAAAAACGCACTATCTCTTCTCCCTATCAATACTCTTTTAGTATAGATACTTCTTGAAGTGATCCGTTTATAGCATTTTTTTGCAGCAAAATGAGATCAATAATCAGACGATGTGATAATCAAAAAAGAAGTGCACGAGTATGTTCCATCCACATGAAAATACTCCTGCACTTCCCTTTTGCCCACCTCACCAATGTTACTATATCCACTTAAATTACTAGATTAACTGCTATCTCGCACCCGCATTATACAGCAGACAACGGATAGCAATGCAGCAGGAAGCTGATCAAGTAGCGGATAAAATACCGTTTTTCGTCCTTTTTTGAAGAATGACCCTTGCTATTCGGCGACACGTTAGAAAATGCAACTTAGAGGATTTTAGCGTATGTGATTGAACTCCCTCCGAGCTAAAGCAGTTGCTTGTTATAAATCGAATTTATGACCGAGCATGCATGAGTAATAATTGCCTAGTCTGCCCGACGAGAAGAAGGTGGAACTGTGTGCTTCGGTACCTTATATTCGGTATCTTGTCTGGTGAGGAGTGTATACAGTAGTGGTCGAAAGTATTCGGACAAGCGGTTTTTCGCACCTTAACTTTTTGGTGAATCTCCAATTGGACATAAGCAATTGTAGTGATGTTTTAATATGGGCTAGTACTCTGTCTAAAGATCTTCAGCCATACGTCAATACCGGGGTGTAATGCAGTTAAACGTCGTTATAGCCCTTACTCCTTATTTTCAGCCTTTATAAGGAGATTTTTCTCTAACTAGGAAAGTCCAACAGCCGTTGGGTCGATCCGCGAAAACGACATATACTTGCTAACTTGTCACGTCCTCTTTAGTAACTATGCAGAAAATCAGGATCCGAATGGCTGATATGGCCGAGCTACAAGCGCCGGAAATTAGCGCATGGCGCTGCGTCAAAACAATGGAAATTTACTGTCAAAATGACTAATAGCCAACAGTAGAATGCTCTGTGAAGTCCACTGCAAACAGCCTTAAAAAGCAGGACCCAAAAGACAGTGATTTAGGCGTTTTACAAGCACGCATAGTTTAGCACAGTAGACCGCTTTCGACAGGCTATACCAGCGATTTCCTAAAGTGATGTCTGCGGCGACTGGATGACAGAAGTGATAAGTAGTTGGACTTTCATGAGAACGATTACAGGTTCGAATCCACCTTCCTGCGCAACGTTTTGCTTTCACTAGTTCGCTTTTTTCTTGCCTACCATTGCGTCTTTCGAAGTCAAGAACACCTTTATCTATGTTTTCTGGCCCTTGAGCACGAAAACTGTGATTTCGATGATTTCGCCCTTTACTAGTTTCTTGACATGGTCTACTGTTGTTTTCTAATAGAAATACTCTTATGATCGAATTTATTGAAGTGGCAAACGAAGTTCAACACCAGTGGTAGACTGGTACGTAGTGCATGAAGCAGTACGATCGGCCACAGTAGGGGCAACGAATAAAGATTCGAGAAGCTGGTAGCGTACGCTTGGCATAAGGCCCGTTACGTATCCGATCACCCACGGTTCTTTGAAAGCCATTTCCCGAAAACCTCGGCTCGTGTGAAGAGGAAAACTGTAGGAAAGCATTGGCCTTTATTCGTTGCCCCTACTGTGGCCGATCGTACTGCTTCATGCACTACGTACCAGTCTACCACTGGTGTTGAACTTCGTTTGCCACTTCAATAAATTCTTTCATAAGAGTATTTCTATTGCGGCGAAATCATGAACAAATGCCATAACTTCGTTCAGCTTAAGTTATATGAGCAACATTGTATATCTTCAGAACTGGCGCCTCAAGCTTAGCAAACAGGTTGCTTAAATTTCCGCAATTTTTGGAATTCTGAAGTTTTCAATAGAAAATTCAACAAGTCAATTACAACAAGCACTACTTTGGGGAATTTCATCGTTTCGTAGAATGCGCTATTATGTAGGAGTTGAAAAAGGATTTCGCTGCCAATGATTGAGAACTGTTTCACTAGCTATTTTCTGTCAGGCTTTCGACCGTAAAATTAGAAAAGCTTGCCCTCCTAGCCTTCATGTAAATCCTTAGGCAATCAAACTGTGCTTCGTTCGCTAAAATGTTGCCTCGCTTAATCATCTGCACAATTCGCAAGTGCCAGATTCTAGGTTTCTTACCAATGGGTATGATATACGCATTTCGAACCTTATTGCCACTCTCCGAATCGTTATCAACCATTTTCTGTGAGATTTCATATAGTCAGTGCAGTTTCGGAAGTTTTATTTGCTCTAAACCTAGTAACTCCATTTCTTTTCCAGCGTGACTGTAGTTATTCTTAAAGCGGTCGCTACAAGAACAAAACCGAGAAGTAACTCTTTCACACCAGCGATGTGTAAGAGAAATCTTTACTTTTTTTTGTATGAAACCCGCTGTTCTCCGCTATTGCTAGTTAGTTTGAAGTTTCGAGTTGCATGTTGAATTTTAGAGAAGTTTCGGTGACTGCGAGGCGCTCTAGAAGAACAAGCTGAGCTCTAAAAATATTATGAAGTTGCAACTGCTGGCATTTCTTGATGAACCCTGCTTGCGCCGACAGTCGTTTTGTACATGTGTCAACCCTCACTCGCTAAAGCGATGACTTTACGTTCCACTAACCTTCAAGGTTATCCCAAACCTCACGTTCACGACGAGTTAGACAGCACTCGCAGTTAACAACTTTCCGGCAGCAGGATGCATTACATAATGAGTACCGTTTTGAGGATTAGGTGTGGTAGTTCCCTCCTTAACCTCGGGTGAACGCGATGATGAATACGGCCCGTGGTAGAGAACCAACAGATATTTTTGGCTACTACTCCCAAGATAAAAGACTTCGCTTTCCGTCTCTGAATGCCGGTGGAGGATAAAAAAAACGTGCCCGAAGACAGGCTGAAGAACGATGTAAAAAAGGTGCAAAAATACCTAAAAACCGGGAGGTAAACATACAATAGATGGAATTTTTTACAAGCGAGAGCGATAATTTTAGAAACTGGAACAGTGTGGCACAGGCGGAGGACCAGGCCCACATCTAGGCCCATCACCGGACTACTTCGAGACGATACTAAACCAACTCTGTGATACCCATGCGGAAAAAAGTATTCCAGGCATCGGTGAGCTTCAATGCTATCGTTCCTCTAATCAAACAAAATTTTCCTGGAAATTTCAGTTGTACTTCGTTCCTCGCTGCAAACGTACCAATTTTGCTTTGGAATCTTAGAGGCGGCACTCATGCTGAAGGTCCGCCATCGGCGATCCCATATAATATTGCAGCTCACAAAATATCCAAAAAACTCACTGCAAACGCCTCCGGAGGCTCATGTTCAGCTGCTCTCGTGTCTGAGACTAGGTTTTGAGGTTCGGCAGGTTTCGTACGGAGCAAGCTGTGTTGGCAACTCATATAAGGAACTGAACCTCGTCATACCTGGGTAGCATTATTGGTCAACTATTTCACAATACGCACGTATAAGCTACGTATACAAAAACAGCTTTTCGTGGAGCCCTCTTCAACCTTTCATTTTGTTACCTTTTAATTGAATTCATAGCGTTGTGGCTAACAGGTATAAACTAAAGAGTCCAGCCACAGGTGTTTCATTGGAATGCTATCTCAAACGCGAGTCCTATCCGGACTTCTCTCATCGTGAGGAATCTAATGGTATATAACACGTTCGTGTTTTATTGGCTGAGAGCGGAAATGTCAGAGACAGACGTAAACGAAACGGGTCTATGCCCGATTCGTTTACAGGACGCATGAAATTCGACGTAAGCCCGTTATGATTACGCCCGACTGCGAGATCTCAGCTCCCAGCCGATGGAGCATGGTTATTTTATATACCTTCCAATTCCACACGATGAGAGGGGTTCGGAGACTCTAGTTTGACATCGCATTCCAATGAAACCTGAAAATTACGGTTAAGCCTCACTCAGAGTTGGCGAGTTCGGCGAGCTCGCAATGTTATACGGCTACTCAAACGGCTGCGTGGCAGCCCCTACAGTATTGGCGAATTCACTGAGCTCGCGCGCTATGCGAGGGTTTTACTTTTTAACAGCCACTCATATTTGACGCAGTTTTCCAGCACTCCCAGAACAGTTCTTGCGAAAACAGACACATCCTTCAATAGGGTAATCCTCCACCTCTCATATAATGTGACCTCGCATTGGGAAAAACTCCCCTCCTTGAAAGAAAAATTAGCCAAGAATAATACCATGCCTAAAATTTGGTAAGAAAACGGGGAGATGGTCCAGGGGCACCCGAGATCGTTCCTGACAGCCGGTGCGGCTGGCACAAGCTCGCCGCGCCGTAGCTAGGTTAATAGGTTAATTTCATATTTATTGATGAACTCTTTAGCTAATGCTGCTATATTCATGCTTTTTTCGATTTAGATCAAAGTTTTAATGGGCGAAAAATTGAAAAATCGAAAAAAAAACGAGTTAGAAAAAATCCGAAAATTGAACGAGGCCAAGAGGTTCAAGAGGAGGTACAAGATGAT
>KN551942.1:0-15377 GCA_000797555.1 Oesophagostomum dentatum
CTAAGAGGTGTGTTGCGAACAGATTACGACAGCTTCAATAATTCGCCGTCAAGGCGATCGACTCTAGGTCCAGCTCGGAGAAGTCCTACCTTTGTCGGCCGCTCCCTTTGCCCAAATACGATTATGCACCCCTAGATCAAGGAATACAGGCCAGAAAACTTCAAAAATACATATTTTCACTTTTTTGCCTTTAGAAGCACTCAGCTAGAAAGAAGCAGTATTATTGTGGTCTGCACGAGTGCAGCAAGTCGTGTTCTTTTGAACGGGGCTATTCCGGTATTGAACCATTTGCAGTAGCTGAAGTTGTACGAAGGTGAAGAGCATGATGTAATTGATAATCTTAAGAGCAGGTATAGGTGCAGTTTTGAAAGACATACCTATTTTAGTAGAAGTGCTATAAGGTTCCGTTAAAGGCAGCACCCACCGAAAAACAATTAGCTTTGAGATTTTTGTATTTTTTTTGTACCTAACTACAGCACTTGTCGAAAGCCAAAGTTAGAAGGCATAAAAGTTAAAACTTACCGAAAAAACGCCGAAAACGTGTTTGTCGTGCTTGTCCAAGTCACCAGAGTGAGCGGACGAGTTGTCGACAGATTGCGCGTCGACCCGGGCGGGCAGCATAACTCGTCCGCTCACCCTCGTAACTTGAATAAGCATGACAAGCACGTAGCAGTTTTCGGCATTTTTCGGTGAGTTTTCACTTTTATGCTTTTTAGCTTTGGCTTTGGACAAATGGTATGACTAAGCTAGAAAAAATACAAAATTCTCAAAAACGATTTTTCCCTAGGTGCTGCCTTTCAATAGCAATGCTGCTCCAAGACGGTAGGATCAAGAAAAGTATAGGTGCAAATTTGATGATAAAAGAAACTACAAGATTACGTAGGCATTGCTGCGTTAACAGGATGTTTGAGTGCTTTTTTGACACTTCTAGCATACCTTTACTTAAACAGTAATGGCGGTCTGAGGGAGGCGGGCACCTTTGAAGGTAGCCTAGAGGCCAGCGAAAAAAATGAAGAAGGGTCAATTTTTCAAAGCCAATTTTTTGTTATTGGTCAAAAATACCGATTTCTATTTTTAAATATTTAATTTTTTTAAAAATTTTGCGATTGACTTTTCCTTGGCCCCGCCGCTAGCCCCGTCCACTTTTGGTCTGACCACTGCTAAGCACCTAATTGAAGCGCCCTTAGCTGCTCAGTGATTTTCAACAACAAAAAAAAAACTGGAAAAAAGTGGGGGAAAAAGGACTTTGCGCCAGCCTAATATTTTCGTCACTCAGCTGATCGCCATCGATTCCCGCGGCATTCTTGTGGACGATGGTCTGATCCGATTATGGAGAAATTGCTTGGTAAACTTTTGCCGAATTCCCCTTATCTCGTTTTTTTCTACTTGGTTTTCTACGCTATTGATGGTTTTCTGCTCTCTTGGTAACTTTTAGGATGCATGCTTATTCTAGAAATAATAAAATTGAATTTGTTTTTAATCTCGAGCGCTGTCTTTAGCTCTCCTCCGCTATTATATTGACAGAACAGGAAACTCTCCCCCTTCAACTACATAAATTTGAATCAGACATCACTGTTCCTAGCATGAGCTTTCCCTTACTGATGATCATACCTAACATACGAGAGATCTGAGAAGCAAACCTCCGCTTTTTATGAGGAATTATTCATTGAAGGACAGATCTAACACCACGCAACTGAAGCCTTCCAGAAGACATTCGCAAAACGGTAAATAAGTCAGGCGAAGACATTCCGAAGCCAATTTATAGTTCGCTCGAATACAACTGCGACAAAATAGTTGTTGCCAATCTATCAATGCTGATAAACATTCGCCATTTTTCATTCACAGCAGAGAGGTAGACGAAATTGCAACTCGAAGATGTTTAGCTCTTCGTCTTCTATTAAAGTGTGCTAACTGCTACTCTAATCATCGACTATTTATTAATCTTCATCGCACAGGGATATTGAACAAGCCTTACTAAGGGTCCGGCTTCTTTCCTGCCGTTTCCGCAAAATAGGTTCCTCCAGTTTGCCGGGATTTTACTTCCTATCTGTCCTCTAAACTTAGCCGTTTCGCTTGGCTACCTCGTTATGGGTTATCTCGTCCGATTTGCTAAACATTTAGTATCCCAATTTTGGGACAACAGCTTTCTTGTATGCTTACAGTAGCGGCAAAAGGGATACCGTTTTTCGATTACTATTAGGATTATTTTTCGATTACACCTATAACTTACAGTCTTCGTCGTTTCGTTCGGCAAAAGCGTTCCTTTTCCGCACAAGACCGCAGCTGCATCGCGACACCCTAAGCGGCGCGTGACAAGCGGCTGCTGCTCGTCGATTAGCCAATAGCAGCAGAGAACCGCTGGCAATTAGCCAGCACGGACCGCCCATTCTGGCTAACTGCCAGCGGTTCTCAGGCGCCGCTTAGGGTCACGCGATGCAGCTACGGTCTTGTGCGGAAAAGGAACGCTTTTGCCGATCGAAATGACGAAGACTGTATTTCACTCTTGCCCAATCCTGCTAAAAATTTCACGCGATCATGCATCGACAGCGAGTATCGTCTGTAGCCAAAAATTAGACTCCGCCCATCAGAAATTCTAACCAAGGATCATGGAAAGAATGATAGTATGCTAGTATGCTCTGCAGTGACTACCAAGTACCTATATCCACAGAAACTATATTTTATATTATTTTCAAAGAAGACTACAAAAGCCTAGCAAGCTCTCACTCCTTCTGTATCATGCACAGCCTATTTTGTAGTATGCTTCAACCTAGACAAGCTTCATTTCTGCATTTCTGTATCGGTGTAGACCGTCGTAACCCTATTCACTATTCTTGTGTTTAGCAACGTTTTTACTTCGTCGTTCGACGACGACGACGAGGTAAGTTAGATACGTATCGATTGGTCATCGCTGAGGAACCAGCACAACATTCAGCGCAGTCCCTCGTCCCCGTTCAACGACTGAGTAAAAACGTTGCTTTTCACGTATCGTCACATCTACTTTAGTACAACTGCCCAAAATGGGTACGCACAAGCCACAAAATGGTTGTGACATCAAGAATGCGGAAAAGTCTATGTGCAGCGTTGCATCTGAGCAATATAAGAGTATTGTTCTGTAGTTATGGTAAATTTTTATAAATCTTTTTTATTAGAGGAGTAGATATAATTCATTTGTAGGACTGGCGTCGGGCGGGGTTTTTAAGTGACAGCCGACTATGGACAATCAGCTGTCTCTGTTCGTTCGATGCAGGCGCTATCCCACCCATCGGCGGCGCCGCGCACGCGGTCGGCGCTATGTTTCAGCACTAACCCCTTGTGCGCGCGCAACCTTACCGGCGGTTCGGCGCTTGCGTCGAACGAACAGAGGGTAGAAATTCTACTCAACGCTACATAGTCCTACAAATGAACAATATCCCGGAGTTAAAAAAAGTCGGTGCACGCCACCGCGCTGTACGGTTGCAGAGGCAGTACCGTGAGGTCGAATGCCAGTAGGCAGAATTATAGTTTGCCGTAGCACCGCGCCGGCGCATGTGCTCAGTACGTATCGATCGCATGACTTCAACGCTCGATCTGCCTTTCATACGCCGTGCGGTGCGGTGAACTACAACTTCGCCTAATTACGTGTCTGCTTGCGTGCGCAAAGGGCGTTGCGTGCTAAGCTGGCATTTTGCCAGTATTGTGAGAGCTATGGTCGGAGTGGCCTATCGTGGTGCGGTGATGACGTCGCTGCCATTGCAGGACAGTCACTGAAATTCGACCCCACAGTAAAATATCTTGAAAATGAATGGCTTTTTTATGGGTATACACGCAGAGGGTGCATGTTTTATAGTTGACAAGCTTTTACAGCGAAAAGGCCCTTTAGAGTGGAGGTAGAGCGTTATGTCTGCAGTTGCACACCACGCCCGAAGTGCACTGACTTTTCAGCTCATCTGTACATCTCCCCGGTATTTTTATTTGGGTCAAATACAGTGTTAAAAAGATAAAGGATTGAAGCATTACCAGCAGTCACTGTTTCTAATTTTTACTGTCCTACTACCCTCAAAGTATACTGTTGAAAGTGGGGATTTGAACGAATTCGGAAGTAATTATGTAACTCGCATGGAGCAGGTGTTCTTTTATAGAGCTGTGAGATTAGAAATGAAATACTGGTGTCGCTCAAGTTTCATATGACTAAGTACATCCAAATAATGTGAATTAAGGAACAGAAAGTGACAGCGCTGAAAGAATCGTTCGATGAGCGAGGTTTCCGCCTACAGGCATTTTTCTGACGAACAGATGTTTCCTCGGGCTTTATGAGTTTTTTCTCGAAGTCGTTGTCGCGGGCATTTAATGTGTCATTTCCGTTCTATCCAGCAGTCATGTGGGCAGTTGAATTCCTTGGATCTCGAGATACAACGCCGACAGATCCAGACGTCTCCGCATCACGTGCGCTGTTTCTCGGTCAGACGAGACGCTCGCTGCAATTATCAGCGCTCTCGCCCGATTATCGCTTTATTGTTGATGTCGGCTGTGTGTCCATACTCAGATTATCATCTCTAGATCAATACATCCGCAGAAAATCCTTGAGAAGTGAACGCAATGCGCGCGAATCCTAGCGTTTGGCCACACAAATCGATACCGGCACTCGGCACTCTCTCGCAACAGTTGAGTGAGAGGGTGGAAAGCGAGATGAGCAGCGCTCGTTTTGCCCTTTTCCCTGTTTTTTCACTGTCCCGCTTAGCGTCCCCGAATCACCCCTATCATTTGCTAAGACTAAACACTTTCAAAAATCCGTGCTTCGCTTTCTGAAATCCGTCTAATTTCTAGTTTCATAACTCATCAGAACAAGCATCTGGTTTACACTGTGCTAGAATTATTGCTCATATTCGCAGAAATAAGCATCTTAGACTTCATTTGCTGAAGTAAAGACGTCGAATTTGTGATTTATTTGTGGTAAGAAGGATACCGGACAAATCTTTGTCAAAACAGCACACGTCCTTGCATTAGTTTCGTCTGTTGCAGGAGCAGATTCAATTAAAATCGCGTTTTCCCAGTCCAAAACCCTTAGGGTGCTTTATCGTTGGTGCTAGTGCTGATTTTACCTTATTCATTCTCATAATTAAGTTTTGTTATGCTCAGATATTGCGTTAAAGACTAAAAGAAGTAAAAAAAAATTATGGTAAACGGCTAATTATTCATAAAGTCCGAGTATTTTGAAGAGCAACTTTTGAGGTTTCTGATTTCTTTTTTTTTCTAAACCATTCCTTATCGGAATGACACGTCGTCACGAAGTAAGGAATAACAAACAAAGAATAAAGTTAAAATGATAGAGTTCTAATGACAGTTAATATCTCTTTTCTAACATTTCATACTGAAAATATCAGTCAAATCTTTCCATAAAGCAGTCATGCTAGGTTTTTTTTTGGAACTGTTATGAATTTTCCTTCATTTTCTGTTTTCAAAACTTATTCTCCAAATGCCTCATCAGCGCGCAGCTCAGCGATTTTCCGCTGTTTTTTTTACTATATAATTTACTTAGAATTAAAGGTAGCTACCTAGATTACGCAGAAATCAAAATTGTCCAGACTTTTAAAATCCATATGTGCCGTTTCTTTTCTTACGCCGTCCAACTTCGAGTCCGAAAAACTTGCTCATTTCTGAGAAAATGGAGTTAGCCACTCCCATTTTAAGCGAAGTCTTACACCGACAGCAAAGTTAAACCGAATAGAGGAAACTTTAACTCACAGTTAACAAAATAATTATTAAATTCGCTCATACCTGCGATATCAGTTTGATTTCTCAAACAGCAAGCTAGCATCAAATCTGATTTTCCCGAAAATAAGTAGGTTTTTCCGATCGGAATGTGGACAACTTTAAAGCAGAATCGTTGTCGATGATCAGCTTTAGGTACAAAATCCGGACCGCTTTGTCTTTCGCTTGTACTATTTTAAATGTAAATGTGGACAGCTACACAATGGAATTTTCTGCATTAGATTTCCGAATAAAAATGAGAAGCTTATTGGTGTTTTACTAAATTTAGCACAAGGTTAATTCCTGCAATGTCCTGTCGCCCACTGATTTTTCCATCATACTTTGCAGAGTATCATCAATTAATCGTTTGCTTTGCAGATATCAAGATATCTCCATAGTTCGCCAATCTGTTTGCAGGTGCCACATCAACTCTTAGGAACAAGGTAGTCAATTTTCGAAATTTTTATCTGTTTGAGGATGTTGCATTCTGTGGCATTCTTACAATTCTGATTCTTCAACTGTCTACACAGTTTTTTAAATTGCTTGGTGTGCTCAGCTTTTGTGAGTCTGGTTTATTAACTATTTACTTATTAATTTCTTCACATATCCATTAAAATAAGCTTTATATTTATAGAGAACAGGGCTACGGTATGCCATTCAATAGTTCTTCAAATATGATTCGTTTTTTTTTAGTAGCAGTTGAGTAACTGCTTTCTAATGGCAGTTGCTCATGATTCATGTTGGCGCGTGCGTTTAAATCTGTAATTTGACACTTTTTCACCTTCAGCATCCTCAAATCCTCGGGAAAAAATGTCCTTTTTTCTAAAGAAATTTTCGAGGTGATAGGAGTACTATTCCATTCAAAATGCGACACAACTTTTGTTTTTGAGCAGTATGTGTGAATAAACTAAAAATCGTGACGCACTAAAAATCCTGAGCGCAGAGGTCACTAAAACTGCCGATCTGAAGAATCTAAGCAGCTCTTACTGTATTAGGGGCCTAGAGTGATAGTGTTATCGTCTATAATAAACTTAATGTGATGCTGCGCCACTTTTTCTCATTTAGTACTCGCGGATTTCTTATTTGCTTCAGGAAGGTCCATTTTTTTAAAATCACCATAACTTTTTAGAAGTAAATCTGCAGTTAGATGTTAGTTCGTTAATTCTTCCTTTCATTAATCGTGAACAGAGTACGTTACGCAAGTGATGCCTGCACTTTTGACGAAGACTGTAACGCCGTTCTAATTCAATGAAATTTTTTTTTGCATACAGAAAACTTCTGTTTTTGAAACTTGCAACTCTTTCTGCCGTTTTGAAAACTGTTTGAGCGGTTGTTTTTTTTTCGGTATTCCTGTGATTTTCGTGATACCGAGGTGCTTATTCTGCATTCTTGATTTATATTCATCATTCTTCTCCCTTCGCTTTCTTCTTAGCGTCGTTACAGCCATCGATAATGTCCTTTCGTGCTTCTCGGTCGTCATCCCTTGCGCAGTTTGCTTCCAAGAAAATTTCATTTCATTTCTATCGATGATATACGTAATTAAACTTTTCGGAACGGTCCGGGGTCATTTTTATTTTGTTTCAGTCCAGACCACATGCTTTTTCACTGACTTGTATGAACTTCTGCATTCATTTTCAGCATACCAGTGTTCATTTCCTTTTCTGCATAATTTTACTTCTTCAGTTAAGGTACAAACTTTTCCACTCGATCATTACATCAATTTGGTCCTATTAAGGTCGTCGCTTCGTCGACAATGCTCAAGGGTAAGAAGAAGGATAAGGACGGGAAAGAAAAGGTGCGTTTTTCAAATAGAGACTTTACTATCTTTACCAAAATACATTTAAGGCGGACAAGGACAAAGACAAAGATAAAGAGTGCAAGAAGGACAAGAAAAAAGAGGAGAAAGAGCAGAAGGAAATTCCTGCTATACACACTGAAGATACAAGTGGTTAGATCATATTTATCTGCGCTACCTTTTTATTTCTTTTTTTGCACTAGTGTTAAGCTTGTATACGTCTTTTTGCGTTTGTGTTAAATATGTACGTGCATTTTTTTAGTGCACGATAATAACACCTCTCCACCGGATGCGCCACCTCCTACATCTCTCAAGAAGAGTAACTATGGAGGAGGTGAGCTTGTTTTGAATTATTTCTGCCTCTTAGTTTTTCTATTGACTTTCGCGATGCAATTTTTTTTTGGAAGAGTTTTATGCAGGATCTTTGCAAATCCTCCGCGTTCTCTGTGCTTTTGCCGGCTTTCGAAAAAAAATTTTACTTTCAAACATCCGTAGCATTCATTCTGTGTAAAAAATTTTCCTTTCACTTCATTGCTTACTTATTACAAAGACATCAATGCTTCATGTATGGTACCTCGATCTTGTTACTACCGGTAATATCATGTAAACAGCTAGTCATAACCTCTACATGGTTGCAGGAAGTGATAATGCTAAAGATCTACTCATTGTTTCCAGATGCATTGAGAGGTGTAGTCTTCTCAATAGTTCCGGGCTCTTTTCGGTTATATGTGTAACAAAACTTCCTCCCTTTAAAATATTGAAAGCGGTAGACCTTAATTGACGAAAAATTTAGGTCCCGTCATCCCTCGTCGAGATCGTCGGCAATCAAGCAGTCTTTTCAACGTTTCGTCCAACAGAGAACTTGTAAAGTTACCGTCAATAAAAGGTACCTGTCACAGTGAGAATTTGTAGGTTTTGTGACATTTTTGCCTTAAGCAATAAAGTGATGGGTTTAGTAAAAACGACAGTGGTTTGGATCACTATCGTTTTCATTCTTTCCTTTTCTTGTAGCCATATAGAAACAGAAGTGTTCGGAACATATTATTCTCATAATATTTTGTGTTGTGTTCTGTTAATCGTTTATGATAAGTAGTTCTTTATGACGAGATTTCTATCAGATTTTTATTTAGCGTTAGTTTATATTCACACGTTTTAGAAGCTGATCCATCGGAGCGAGAGGATCTTTTCATACAGAAGATACGGCAGTGCTGCGTGGTGTTCGAGTTTGCGCAAGATCCTCTGAGTGATATGAAATATAAGGAGGTGTGTGTTTTAATATATTTTCAGTTTGCTTTCTCTCTATGGTGAGTTTACATCTGTGGATTTTACATCCTAGTAACGACTTCCTTATAGGACTTTTCATACCACATTGAAATAAGGAGTCTTTTCTTTTTTACAGTACAATATTTTCCTGCTAGTAGTGAAGGCTAAAGGATCAGGATTTCTCTCATTTGAGGTGAAAAGAGCTGCACTGAACGAGCTGATCGACTATGTGTCAACATGCAGGGACGTCATCACCGAAAACGTGTATCCAGAAGCTATTAACATGGTACGCAGATGCTTTAGAATTCTTTTGATATTATTAGAGTTCTTTAAGATATATAGGGTGGGCGGAAAATAACGAGGCATTGCAAATTTGCTGCAAAACCTGCAGTTTCGATTAAAAGAATCTGGAGAAAAGATATATTAATGTGTGCAAAATTCCTCTCCATTTTATACCACACTGAGCAATAAATACAATCGTGGAATGCAAAATGCAATACGTATGTTTGATTATGTGTTATGGTTCGCACTTTTTCCCGTTGTAGCGGCCTGTGAAATGTTGGTTTTATAGTGAGTTTTTGATGTGTTGTTACTCTGTGCGCGCTCCCGAACAGTCGAATGCGCGACCATTTTACTTATTTAGAACGTACTACCTCTTCCAGATTCGTTGCAGTACAATATGACAAGAAATTTCGCAGATCTTGCAGCTTTTCAAGATTGTACGACCGAAATTACGTGTTCAATTGCAATTTTCCAATGCGTAGTTTTTTTCCACCCACCGTATAGATTTAGCTCTGTCTTGCATTCATGAAACTTGAGTTTTTTAAAGGCAGGAAATGTACAAGCAGGGAATGTACAACACCGGATCTATGAATTTTCTCGTTTCAGTTTGCCCTAAACCTCTTTCGACCGCTTTCGCCGCCTACTAATCCAGTTGGTGCAGAATTTGATCCCGATGAAGACGAACCAACGCTAGAGGCAGCCTGGCCCCACTTACAAGTAAACTACTGGTTTAGTTTGGAGTATTGCAGAGTTTGTAGTTGTATTTTTAGCTTGTATATGAGTTCTTCCTACGTTTTCTCGAATCACCTGATTTTCAATCCAGTGTGGCGAAGAAATATATCGATCATCAATTTATGCTGAGGGTAAGACGACTCTTGTATTTTCTGTTCTCATGTTCTATGTCTCCTATGCCTTCTGCAACCTTGCAAAAATGGAATAGCTCATAGATTATTAAAGAAACACGCAAATTAGCATCACTTTTTTATTGGTTCTTGGCCACATAGTTAGGCCAAAATCAACGTAAATTTTTGCAAGTATTAAAGCTTGCTAAGACATTATCTTGAAATTATCTTTCTAAGCATTGAGTAAATTGTAAAAGCTAGGGCTGTGGACGAGTTTCCCGTTGGAGTCAAAGATACGTAGCACCGAACAAGCCCAGTGGAAATTTCAGAGCTGATATACTGACGACACTGTCGCCTTAGAGCAAATTTAAGTAAGCAAAAGAACTTTAGTGTTCTTATAGTCCATGTACCCGCGTTAAACCAACAAATATAACCTTTAATGGCTCTGCTTTACAAAACGTTAGTACTAAGTGATTGCTGATGTTCTGCATGGTCTTAACACTGATCTGTGATCTGCCTGAGCAAAAGGCGTCTCAAGCTAAAAGCTTGCCAAAACATAGAGGGAGTGCCATTTTCACAGTTTTAATGTCTTTTCAGTCTTCATTTCTTGTTCATCTGTTCAAAAATCCCTTTTTATACCAGTAACTTTAGCGTGAAAACACTGCTTTCAGTAAAATTCCTTAGCAAAGGCGAAATATGAGACTCTGCGCATGGATCGTTTTTGTTGATGAATTCGAAGGTCACCTTTCATTTCATTTTACGTCAAAAACACTTCAAGGTCACTTTTTTCATGACAAACGGTGCAGTTAATGAAGAAAAGGAGCTCAACAAAGGCTGCCTCTTTGTAGGATTTGCATTTATATACTTTGGAAGTTCTTTGGGTATATTAAACTCTCGCCGACCTTGAAAAGCTTGGAAAGGAATGTTTACATACACTGTTTGAGAACTCAGGCAAATGTCCAGGAAAATAAGTGTTACTCGTACCAATTCCAATAACGGAGTGTACCAGGACCTTTGTCTTTCATAGCTGGCTTTTCAACATTCCACTTTTTTTGTAAAGAAAGTTTCTGCGCCACATCGCTACCTGTTTTTACAGAGAAAGAGAGAGAGCTGAGCTGCTTTCTGTTGTAGTTGCTCAGATTACAACTTTCAGCTGTTGATGATTATGGACTCTGAAGATCCGCGTGAGAGGGACTTTCTCAAAACGACACTACATCGGATATACGGAAAATTTTTAGGCATGAGAGCTTATATTCGGTATGTTTTTAGTGTTTTATCATGCCATAAGTTGTATTTTTGATTTGTCACTCTTTTTCAGAAAACAGATCAACAACATTTTCTATTGCTTCATATACGAAACTGAACGGCACAACGGTATTGCTGAGTTATTAGAGATTTTGGGTAGGTGTTCGTGATTTTTAAAGGATACTCTTCCTAATCTTCCGTGTGGTATCCAGCACATATGTTTCATCAGTTTAGGTAGCATCATAAATGGCTTTGCATTGCCGTTGAAAGAAGAACACAAAACATTTTTGCTGCGTGTTTTATTGCCGCTCCACAAGGTATGTTAGCTTTTTTCGGTGTAGCGCGTTTTTTGAAAGTTATCCTCGCCTGGTTTAATTTTAGAAGATCTGGTTTGTTGAGATTATGTACCGCTAAAACACGAGAAGCGAAAATAGGTTTCTTAGATTTATTTTAGGTCAAATCCCTATCAACTTACCATCCACAGTTGGCCTACTGCGTTGTCCAGTTCCTTGAGAAGGACCCATCGCTCACCGAGCCGGTTATTCTGGGCTTGCTTAAATTTTGGCCGAAGATACATAGTCCTAAAGAGGTTTGCTTTTTGAGTTTTTTTTTTCCTCTAAAAGTCCTGAATTATTGGGCTGGTTTTTTTTTTTTGAGCTGTGACACTTCTCTTTTATGAACTTTATGACTTGTGCTGTGTTGTTGAAATATGTTTTTTTTTCTAAAACTTTTATTGAGTTTCCAGGTAATGTTCCTTAATGAACTGGAAGAGGTTTTGGACGTTATTGAGCCCGTTGAGTTCCAAAAAGTGATGGTGCCTTTGTTTACGCAGTTAGCACGTTGCGTGAGCAGTCCTCATTTCCAAGTAAGTTCCACTGCTCATAGAATTTTATTGCCGCATTCACAGCTTCGGTTTAGGTGGCCGAACGAGCGTTGTATTACTGGAACAACGAATATGTTATGTCGTTGATAGGAGAAAACGCTTCGGTTATTCTACCAATCATGTTCCCTGCGCTCTACAAAAACAGCAAAACACACTGGAATAAGTAAGTCTTGCTGCACTGCTGATAGCTACTGAAGTACTGCTCAAAGTCGGTGAATTTCAGAACTATTCATGGACTAATCTACAACGCCTTAAAGCTGCTAATGGAAATTAATCAGAAGCTGTTTGATGAATGTTCGCAAAACTATGCAAAGGTATCTTATTTGAAATATTTCTCACAACATTCTGCACTCTGTCTGACACATCTTAAGCCGCTTGCAGAATGCGCGAGCTCGGCGAGCTCGCCAGTGCTGTAGGGGCTGCCACGCAGCGGTTTGACCGCCCCTATGACACTGCGAGCTCGCGGAGCTCGTCAACTCTGAGTGAGGCTTTGAGGAATTTGCATTCCTACTTACTATATCTTCAAGTAGCTTGAAGATACACATAGAATCTGTGACGCTGCAACGGCGCATTGGCCTGGCCCCCATATGTTTGGCGGTTGACAGGTCGCAGGTCCTACCGGAATGTCTGCGTCATCAGACCGCTTGAGGGTAGAGTACTCTGTTTACAAAAAAAAACTAGTTTTCTTCGTTTTTCTAGCTGAGTAATTCTGTTTCCTTTTGGATTTTCTTGTTAAACTGCTATACCTACGTGAAATGTAGCAGATTTACATCGGCTTTCATTATAAAATATAACGACACTTTCAATTTTTCGATTTTTCTCAGCTTATAGCCTTAATCGAATATTGATGCACTATTCTCTGACCAAATTCCCACTCAACACGTCATGCCTTTTAGGAGCGATCGATGGAGAAAACTCGGCAAGAGGAGAAAGAAAGGAAGTGGGCTTTGATAGAAGAAACGGCTAAGAAAAACCCTAAAGTAGGCGCTTACTAATGACCCAGCTTCGAGCTGCGTTCTTTATGTGCTTTGTTTTTAGTACTGCGAGGTAAAAGCTGTATTCGGAGATGTTAACGGGATCACGTACACGATGGATAACCTGACGATTTCTGATGCTCATTCTGAGGAGGAGGCTATACAGCTGAGCAAAGAGGAAATTATGCGAAACACGCTGAATCGAGTAAGAGAAGACTTACTAATTTTGACGATTCGCCCTATTTCTTTGAAATTTCTTCAATTATTCAGGAAAACGTGGAGAAAGCTAATCAGCGTGAAGTTGGTTTCACTCAAAAACGTACCGAGTTGCCGCCCGACAGAGAAACAGAAAGAGCCTTAGAAGAATATAGACGACATGATGCATACTTACGAAAACTGGGTAACGCAGAATGACGGTGAAGAATAGATTAGCAGCTAGAACTAGTGAAGGTGCATTGCTTCCGTCATTTAAGCTTTATAATTTTATTACAATCTCTTTTTATGGCCACATGCCGTCTTTTTACGGTCGAGCGCTTGACGTTTGCTCTTTCAGAAAGGAGCAGTGAATTATCCGGATTACTTTGCGTTACTTTATTATTTTCGAGGCTCAGGTATTAAAAAGAAGGCGGATAATCTGCTGCTGTGCGAACCTTTTGCTACATTAAATTCGATTTATTAAATTCCTCAGTATACGTGTTTTTACTCTTTCTACTATATACGATGAATATCCCGAATCTTGAATGATCTTACATAACATGACTGAACTTCAATATTCTTTGAATATTCAGCAACGATTAGTGATATTATTGCTTCCTGGGATGTCTTTTTACACGTTGAAACATTTTTTAAATGTTTGCTTAAAACCCGTACTTAAGAGAAACCCTCGACTTACTATGCCGGTTATGATCTTGTTTACTCGCTTTTTATTGTTTGGAAGTTTTCTTTTATAAGACTTGCTTGATCTGTTAAATGACATGCATTTTGTCTCCGACGTTCATGCTTCTCTCCCCGACGTTCTCGTTCCAGTCGTTTTTGCTCTCATATTTTTGCCCGCATACGTAAGATCTTCGTTGTGTTTGTAAGCCCGATTGATTACAGGATCTGATGATTTGAGTACCTTGGTGATACTAAACTTTTAATGAATTGTTAAGTATACTAACAGCTATCTTGTATTGATATCAGCTAGTAGACGACGATTCGGAGGAGTAAAGCAGTTACTTCCCGTTTTGAGTAGGAGGGCACAGTAACAGGTTTTTACATTCGCAATTGGATCGTGGTCATTTTACAAGGTTGAACATAGAAATTTTGCGCACATGTTGCTCTTGATGAGGGTATGCTGTTGAACCATTCGCCTAATCATGACCGTTGAACGTGTGCCAAGTTTTGTATAGGGATTTACCTGACAAGTGCGTGCCTACGTGAACGATATAGGTTCGGCGAAAAACTTGAATGCGATTGGATTTCTGAAGAGGCGTTCATGCATCGATGTGTACAACAACAGCAAAAGAACCTTTGTCAAATCTTTGCTTTTCTTTAGAATTTAGCCATGGATCTGGGCTCGAGCCTAGGGTTTGCTTACGATTAGGCTTAGGTGAAAGAAGTCGAAAAGATTTATCACGTGTCTGACATTACAAAAAATTTGTGGGGACGCCACCCCTCGTTCCATGCACATCCGCTCCCTCCGACCGTACGTACGAATACCTGAATCTGGTTCAATTAATTCCAGTTTCGTGTAGCTTCAGCACTGCAGCTCACCTTTCCAAGCTTCCGTGGGTGGCTGGGGACGTTACGAAACGCCTGAAGGGGCGTGTTCGCAGCAGTGAACCCGAACACTGCGGATTTAACTTTGCCACTCACTCGAGACTCGAACCGGCGACTGTTAGACTGATAGTCCGACACTCTACCGACTGAACCATTCAGCACAGGTTGCTCGGTAGTGCCAAGCAACTAAGCCTTAGGCTTGTTCCAGGGTGGGCGAGGGGTGATTTCGGCTTAGGCTTAGACTTGTTCCAGGCTGGGGAGGGGTGATTTCGGCTTCGGCTTAGGCTTGTCCAGGGTGGACGAGGGGGTGATTTTGGCTTAGGCTTAGGCTTGTTCCAGGGTGGACGAGGGGGTGATTTTGGCTTAGGCTTAGGCTTGTTCCACGCTGGGGAGGGGTGATTTCGGCTTCGGCTTAGGCTTGTCCAGGGTGGACGAGGGGGTGATTTTGGCTTAGGCTTAGGCTTGTCCAGGGTGGACGAGGGGGTGATTTTGGCTTAGGCTTAGGCTTGTTCCAGGCTGGGGAGGGGTGATTTCGGCTTCGGCTTAGGCTTGTCCAGGGTGGACGAGGGGGTGATTTTGGCTTAGGCTTAGGCTTGTCCAGGGTG